>OU427001.1:3858290-3943290 GCA_911387935.1 Dolichovespula saxonica
CTCTCTCTCTCTCTCTCTCTCTTTCTTTCTCTCTTTCTCTTTCTCTCTCTCTCTTTCTCTCTTTCGTTTTCTCTCTCTCTCTCTCTCTCTCTCGATCTCTCTCTCGATCTCTTCGCCCAGAGTAAAATCCCTACAATGTCCCGGGACCTTGGCTGTAAACGTTCATGTAACGCGAAGCTCTGTGTACCCGGTCGTTGCTCGAAGCGCCTCGTCATGAGAGTAGAGAGAAAGCTAGAGGAAGAGGCTGGTGAAGAGGAAAAAAAAGAGCTGGAGGTCGTTGAGAAACGCGGATGGTTGGTGAGACGGAAAGGAAAAATGCGTAGAGCCGGCGAATATCGTCTCGACGATGTTGAACTTTGAAGAAGTGAAAGAGAAAGAGAGAGAAATATAACTTTTCTTTCTTTTTCTACCATCCTTTTTCATACTCCCTTCCGCAATCGCGAGAAAAACTTACGATAGATAAATGTTAGATACTACCTCTTACAATCGATTCTCAACTCTGCTTGTTTCAAATTCTTACAAAAATCGATTTCTCGATGTATTGAAAGATTTCATCAATATATATTTCTAATATTTATAATTATTTATTATATAATACAATAGATTGATGGACTCAAAGAAACCATTGAGACGATCAAAAAGGAAACAAAATCAGGCGTTGGCGAAGTACTCGGAGGCAATAAGAAGTGATTTGAGTAATTTAGACCGGCTTAAATTCAAGGCCATCGTTGTAATCGAAATCCATGCGAGAGACGTTATCGAAAGAATGTACAAGAACAGTGAGTTCTCTTTCCATTATATGTTTGAATTTTATTATATTGCGAGTGAAAGTTAAAAAGTATACTCGATGGTATTTGTTCCATTCGAAGTTTTATACAGAACGTTTCAACGCATGTACGTATCACAACTCGATATTTTCTAACTCATTCATAATATTGAAATGTCTTTTTATTAAACTTCATCGTAAACAAACAAAATTGAAAAAGGAGATAACTTCGATTTTTCAAATTCAATGTGCTTTTCTTCTCATTCAATCCTAACTGAATTAAACAAGTATTACTTGAAATAGGCTTCAAAAATTCACAAGTTTCACGTTGCTTGAAATAAATATTTTTATTTGAAAACAACATTTCACAGCAGTAACTACTACTAACCTTTCTAGTTATTAAAACGTGCACAATATTGAAGTATTTTTGAAAAAAGATTTGGTTAATTTAGCGATGGTTATATTGCCATAAGAAAATTTATCCTTCCATTTACAAAAACAAAGTTTTCCAAACTCTTGTTTGTTTACATACCATGAAAAGCTTCTTCATACGATAAAGTTCAAAAAAAAAAGAAAAAACAAACAACTACAAAAAAAAAAAGAAAAGAAGAAAATTTCAAGTTATGTCTCGCGTAGAGTGAAACACTCTGTATACAGTATCAGCCTTAAAGGAGCATCGTTTACGTCTCGTAACTTAGGTAAACGAGTAAGCGAACGAAAGCGCTCAGAAAGCTTTCCATTCTCTCTCTTAGATTGCAAGGACGTCGCCGCCTTCGAGTGGTTATCTCAACTAAGGTTCTACTGGGAGAAAGACATCGACAATTGCATTGTACGCCAAACGAATACCCGTTTTGTGTACGGATACGAGTATCTAGGAAATTCGGGACGTCTCGTGATAACGCCATTGACCGATCGGTATGATAAAAATGAATAATTCATTAATTAATTAATTCATTCATTCATTCATAAACATAATGAAAAGAATGCGATGACCCTAATATAGCGATAATAGCTTTAGTGCGTGAATAAGGATGGAGTGATTTACACGATGTAAAGCCGTAAAACGTGAGAAAAAGAACGGAAGGGAAGGAAATGAAAGAGACAGAAACGTAATCTACGGCGATACTTAACGTGGTATCGATTTAATCGCGATAAAAGGGTACCGCCCGCAACGCCGGTGTCTAATTTATAGACAGGAGCTGGCCGACTCGACGCTTACTTTCTTTTTCCTCCCCTATAGAGAGGAATTTGTCTCGCGATAAAGAAGGATGCCAAGAACGCGCCCACCATCACCACCACTATCGCTACTACTACTACAACTACTACTGTTACTATTATTAATACTACTACCACTACTAACGTAACCATCGCTACACATTGTCGAGTTATTATATCGAATTTTCTTCTTTGTGGCATGCCGTGCGATCGTTCCATCGTTTTATCCCCTTCGCTAGACGCAACTCCTTGCTTTCTTTATCTCTTTCTTTCTTCCTTTCTTCCTCCTCCATTTTTTTTTTTTCTTTTCTTTGCCTTCCTAGACGGATTAAATCGCAGAGTGCAGCGAAGCATACGTTCGCGAAATCGAAGCAACAACCGCGCCTCCCCATTGCGCCTCCCTTCACCAAGAAAATACATGAGAACGGAAAAAGAAGGGAAAACGAGGAGCGATGCATGTGTAGATATATAAACAAAGAGAATGAAAGAAGAGAGGGTGAATATTTTAAGAGCACGGGGCATTCTTGATTTAAAACATCTCATACTTGAATTTTCTGGTTTTTTTTTTTGTTTTTTTATAAATTCTTTCTCTTTCTCTTGGGTTTCCCTTCTTTTCTCCTTATTTCTTCAAAAAGCTTTTTCAATTTTCACAAACGCTTCGAGCGTACGCGCAATTATTCTTAATATCACCTAATTTATCTCTTCAATTCTAATTTTCGATTATCTCGACGTGATCCTCCGTCGAAAACTGTTCTATATCTAATATTTCTTCGACGTTACGATAAGATACCGTCTATTGATTTTATCCGTTATATTTATTACTTTCCGTTAGCTTACTACAATGCTATTCTCTTTGTTCATTGACAGATGTTACATTACTCTGACGACGGCGCTTCATTTGTATCGAGGGGGAAGCCCTAAGGGCCCAGCTGGAACAGGGAAAACCGAAACAGTTAAGGATCTTGGAAAGGCATTGGGATTCAACGTGATCGTGCAGAATTGCTCGGAAGGGCTAGATTATATAAGTATGGGAAGGATGTTCTCCGGTTTAGCTCAGACAGGTGCTTGGGGTTGTTTCGATGAATTTAACAGGTAAATCGAAATTACCGATATAAATAATAAACTTTTAACTTTATATTTATAACGTTTTCACGAGGATGGATCTTCTCGTTTCACAGAATCAATATCGAAGTTTTGTCCGTCGTGGCGCAACAGATATTATCGATACTAACCGCACTCTCTCAGAAACTTCAGAGATTCGTTTTCGAGGGCAAAGAGATAAGGTTGATTGGTACCTGTGGTATATTCATCACGATGAATCCCGGGTACGCGGGTCGCACGGAACTTCCGGATAATTTGAAATCCATGTTCAGACCGATCTCTATGATGGTACCAGACAGCAGCATGATCGCCGAAATCAATTTATTTGGAGAAGGATTCCAGGAAACTCGCGTACTTGCTCGGAAGGTTATTATCGATCCGACTTCGGTTCGGATTAATTTACCCATCGAAATTGTAGAATACTTCGAAATTAAGAAAAAGGTACTTCGTAGGTCTTCACATTGTATACCTTGGCACAACAACAATTGAGCAAACAGTATCACTACGATTTTGGATTAAGAGGTATAGTGACTTTGACTCGATACGCCGGCTGGAAGAAACGTCTTCATCCGAATTTAGCCGACGACGAGGCGAGTAAACGAGGAATGAAAATAATAGAAATAAAAATTGCAATAAAATATTATCCCATATCCGATCGTTTTCATTTCTTATATAATTTACGACGTCGTTTCGGGATGATTTCGGACGAACCGATAACGAATATCTCATCGAAATGCAGGTGATCATTCTTGCGATGAAAGACATGAACGTGGCGAAACTTACGTCCAACGATCTGCCTCTCTTCCTTGGAATCACCACCGATCTATTTCCTACCGTAGACGTGCCAACCGTAGATTACGAGGAAATCATCGGTTATATTACTAAAGAGGCTATCAAGTTAAAGCTACAAGTAATTCCTTGTTGATAGAATATCCATTTTATTCCTATGTGATTTTATTCCCCTTCTCCCCACTCCCCTTCCTCCCCAATTCAAATAAACTGGACCTCGTTCGTAGCCGATTCCTTTGATAATCACAAAAGTGATTCAACTTTACGAGACGAAAAATTCGAGACATTCGTCGATGATGGTCGGTGAATCGAACACAGCGAAGACGGTTACATGGAAAATATTGCAAAATACGATGAACGGAATGAAGAACGATGGAAAACCGGGTTACAACGCCGTTCATGTCTATCCAATTAATCCTAAAGCATTGAACCTCAGCGAGCTCTATGGCGAATACAATCTCTCGACCGGAGAGTGGCTTGATGGAGTAATATCGTCGATCATGCGGAAGACCTGCTCCAGTAAAATGCTTTTATCTCTTCTCGAATTGAACTTCTAACAAAGAGGGTCATTTTTACGTTAGGCCATTACGATGTCATCGCGTGATTAATCCCATTTGTTTAAATAATATAATAAAAATCGAAGGGAGGGCAATGCGAGGGACGTTGAAAAAAAAAAACAAAAAAGATCGACGAGAAACATATTTTCGACGATTTGAAGAAAAAAAAAAAAAAAAATTCAAACAAAGGGAATCATATTTTATTATCGTTACAGGCGAGTCGCCCGACGAAAAGTGGATTCTCTTTGACGGGCCTGTCGATGCCGTGTGGATCGAGAATATGAACAGTGTTATGGACGATAACAAAGTAGGTTTTCCCTCGGCTTATTCCAAACTAAGTTATTATCTGCTCGTACGTTAAATATCGTTTCCTTCTCCTATCGTGAAATTTTCGTCGGCGCATGCATGCATGAATACGTACATACACACACACATAGATCTTGACGCTGATCAATAACGAGCGAATCACGATGCCGAAACAAGTGTCCTTGTTGTTCGAGGTTCAGGATCTCTGTGTTGCCTCTCCTGCCACAGTTTCTAGGGCAGGTATGGTTTACAACGATTACAAGGATCTTGGTTGGCGTCCTCTCGTTAAATCTTGGTTACAGAGTCACGAGAAGGAAACTGTCTTCGTTGAAGAGGTAAAGAATATTTATCTGATTAGAAGTAAAATGAAAAAAAAAAAAGAACAAAAAATTATCGCGTCATATAAATGAACTTATCAGATGAATGAACTCTTCGATCGTTTCGTCGACATAACGTTGGAATTTAAGCATCACAAGTGCGAGGAACTCGTGCCAGTTCCCGAATTAAATTCCGTTCAGTCCCTCTGTAAGCTTCTCGATGTGCTAGCCAGACCCAAGACCAGCGCCGAAGTTGGCAACGACGAAGAGGCGTTCTCCACCATTTGCAAGATCTGGTTTCTCTTTTGGTACTATTTTCCGACCCAACCCCATCCGAAATATCAATTGTACCGAGCTAGCGACTGATTCAAGTTTCTCCCATAAATATCTTGATTTTTCTTCTTGCATCTAAACGATATCCCGCATTCTGCGGATTGCACCTTCCTTTTTCTTCCTCTTTCGAACGATGCAATCGGAATAAGAAAACTATACTTATGTATACTTGTCGGCTTTTTGGATCCTATCCATTTTGGATTTACAGCTTTCTCTCGTCCCATTAATTGCAATTTCCTCCCGAATCGCCAAACGTATGTCGGATTACGAACGGTATACCTCATCCGCCATTGATCATGGATGATCGGTTTAACCGTGAAACCCATAAGGACTACATGATTCATTTGAAGGAATAAATTTCCTATCGGTATTACAGCATGATATGGTCACTGTGTGCCTCCGTTGATGAAGAGGGCCGTCTAAAAATGGACAATTTCATAAGAGAATTAGACGGATCGTTTCCCTTGAGAGATACGATCTACGAATATTACGTAGATGTGCGTCAGCGTAGCTTCGTTTCGTGGGAAGAAAAATTATCCCATGCCTGGAGGTTTCAACCGGGGTAAGGACAAAAGGCTTTAAATGTACCTTCGAACGATTTCCTTTTTGTCCAACGAGACCGATCTTTTTTTTCTTCTTCTTTTTCTTTTTATTTAATTTCATTCCTTTACCTTTCCTTTAACGAATCGAAAGGGGAGAAAGATAGTAAGGTTCTATCGTCTTTAGGACACCGTTTCACAATATAATTGTACCGACGGTGGACACTGTTCGCTACAATTACATCGTAAGCAATCTCTTAATCAACGGTTATCCCGTCCTTCTGGTTGGTCCTGTTGGCACTGGAAAAAGCTCGATTGCACGATCAGCTTTAGAATCCATGGATAATGTCAAATACGGATTGCTCGTTATAAATATGTCGGCTCAAACAACATCGAACAACGTTCAGGTAATTTTAATGATATCTTTGATGACATCGAAGGATTTTTCATGGACATCGGAAACATTGAAAAGGTATATTCAACGACGAGTTTCCTATACGTATAGGAAGCTATTGAGAGCAGACTAGAGAAACGCACGAAAGCGGTTTACATTCCCATCGGCAATAAAACGATGATAACTTTTATGGACGACTTTAACATGCCGATGAAAGAGACGTACGGAGCACAGCCACCATTGGAACTGATCCGTCAGTGGATTGACTATGGATTCTGGTAAATCAAAAAGTTTTACCATAGTCCGTAGGGAAACCGATCTGTTCGCCGATCGACTTCGAGAGGTGGTAAATCAAAGAGTTCGTAGAAAAGCGGTGAAATGTACTTGTTCTTGAGAGCATGAATTCTCTCCTCGACTTTTCACGAATTTACCAACAGAATTCGAATGACACAACTGAATATTAAAATTTATGTAACGAGCCGACTAAGCGTCGATAATTTTTCCAATAGGTACGATCGACAGAATCAACAAAAAAAATATATACAAAAGATACAATTAATATCGGCTATGGGTCCACCTGGCGGTGGTCGTAACATAATCTCGAATCGACTGCTTACAAGATTTAACATCATTAACATGACGTTTCCCAGCGAAAAACAAATCGTTCGAATATACGGGACTATGCTTAATCAACAAATCGCGGACTTCTCTTTGGAAGTGAAGGGAATTGGTATGATGATAGATCACTCCTATTCGCAGTTACGAATTCAATCTGACTATTTTTTCAGCCGATACGGTAACGCTCGCTACCATAACTTTATATAACCGCGTTGTCTTAAAAATGTTACCGACACCCGCCAAGATGCATTATATCTTCAATTTGCGTGACATATCGAAGGTAAACTTAACGAATATAAATATGAATTCATGATAACAAAAAAAAAAAAATGGAACAAATTTCTATCGTATTTACTCTAACAGATATTCCAAGGATTGCTCCGAAGTCACAAGGATCATCAATATTCTATTAACACATTTCTGCGTTTGTGGATGCATGAGGGTTATCGTGTTTTCTGTGATCGTTTCATCGACGAAAAGTAAACAGAACTAGAAACAATAATGAACATTTCTAATTTTATCAAATCGTTTTTCCATTCCTTTTCTCTTTTAGAGACACAGAATGGTTCCTTGGGCAGGTTGGTGAGCTACTTGGTACATATTTCGAGCTAACGATAACAAGCGTATGTCCGGATAAGACGATTCCTCTTTTCGGTAAGCACCCAACGATCTTCGAAGAAAGACTCCAAATTATCCTAATTAAGCTAATGCATTCGCTCGACGGATTAATCGTCGAAACCGAGAAAGAGATAAAAGATCACTGCGTATGTTAACATAACGTTGAATTAGAGTAGTAATACGTAACGCAACGATGAAGCTATAAAAAGACTGTCTAAAGAAAATACACGAGCGCAGGTAACTTTATGAATGCCTGGAACATATACGAGGATCTCGTGGATATCGCCGCCGTGAGACGCCATATAGAGGAACAAATGGACGAATATAACGCTTCTACTGGTGTAGTACGCCTCGATCTCATTCTTTTCCAGGACGCGGTCGAGCATATATGCCGCATTGTCCGTGTGATATCTCAGGTCAGTGATTCGTGAGCACCAGGTATGATATAATACGGGCATCACGGCCATTCCATACTACGTGCCTTTTCTTCTTTCCTACTGAAGAAAGCAGACGTTTATCTCAAACGCGGCATGCGATGTAAACTTTTTGTCTTTTCTTATTGTATACGGTTGAAAGTATCACGAAGCACTTGTAAATCCTTTCGAATTGTTAATCAAATAATTTCTATATAACATAATTTGGAATTTTCGTTGGCTGAACTTTCCATTGAAATATCGCATTGATTAATTATTATTACTATTATACATAAAATGGTTGCACAGCGCCATTGTATTCTCGCGACTATAACACGGGAGAGAGATCTTTAATAAATATGTCATAAGACATTATTTCCTTTCAACGATGATCGATGAATAGGAAACTAAATGGAAATTCCGAGGAAGACTGTCTGCTTTCTACACTAATCTCCATGTCAGAAGTTCATAATGGCTCAAAGACTACAAAGTAAACGTTTCATCCTACGTACATTTACTTTTCTGTGAACCATTCTAAATGAAAATGAAAATAAACTAATATATTCTTAATCAAAATGAAATAAATCGTATTCGAGCTGTCATCATACAAATTCATTCTGTCGTCTAATCGATTTGTGAAATTCAAGACACAATCGTTATACCACAATTGTATAGCCCCGAGGCAACATGTTACTAGTTGGGATAGGTGGTAGTGGCAGACAATCAGTATCCCGTATCGCAGCTTACATGTGCGAGTTGACCACCTTTCAAATCGTCGTTACGAAGCAATACAGAGTGATGGAATTCCGCGAGGACCTGAAGAAGCTTTACTCAATGGCGGGAGTTGAGAATAAGCCGACTAGTTTTCTCTTCAACGATACCCAAGTGGTAGAGGAACAGTTTCTCGAAATAGTTAACAACATGCTGAGCACCGGTGAAGTGGCCAATCTCTACAAAACCGATGAAATGGAAGACGTTAGTATCCCATGCTATCAATGTAAACACTATAAAACTACCTCTACCTTTGCGCCATCATGGTCGTTAAAAAAGGGCCATCTTATCTATTGGAAATAAAAAAAAAAATTCCCATGATGGCGGAGAATAAATTATTACCCCAAGTTACTACTCGTACGCTCAAATTTTCATAGAATGAAATCATCGAGGATTATCTTTCGTTTCTTCGATGAGCGCGTTTTCGAAACAATAAACTCATGTAAATCCTCTTACTCATTGTTAGATCAAAAATCGTTTAATGAAAGAAGCTATGAAGATCGGCATAATACCGTCGGCGGAATCGATCTATTCCTTCATGATCGAAAGGGTTCGCGCCAATGTGCACGTGATATTGTGCATGAGTCCGATCGGGGACGCCTTCAGGAACAGATTACGGCAATACCCATCTCTGATCAATTGCACGACCATCGATTGGTTTCTGGAATGGCCGAAGGAAGCTCTTCTCGAAGTTGGCAACAAGTTCCTCATGAATCTCAATCTGACGCTCACTATCACCGGCGAAAATAAAGTGGTGGGTCTCGCGAGTTCCGCCTGCAGTGTTCCTCCTCCTCCTCCTCCTCCTCCTCCTCATCCTCCTTCTCTTTCTCTTTCTCCTCATCCCTTTCTTCCTTCTTTCCTCCTTTTCCAGCCGATCGATTCGGCTCGACTAGATTCGATTCTAGAAATCGACGCCCCTCCTTTCCTCCTCCCTTGCCCCCTTCCTTTTCACCCTCCTATCCACTCTAGCTCGCTTTCCCTTGCTTCTCATCGGCCGTAGCGAGAGTTTCCGCAACCATTTCGTAGAATCCGATTATTTTCCCCTTTATAGTTTCTCTCATTCGTGAACGATACGACGCTTTGGCACGTCGCATCTCCCAGCGTCGTTTTCTTATCGGTTGCTTTCGATATCGAGGATCTTCTTTATGACCTTCCTTATTAATAGTCACAAACTCTCTGCCTCCTCTTTATTAATTTTCTTTCCTTTCCCTTTCTTTTCTAGTTACAATATTCGATAAGAAAAAAACAAACAAACATATGAACAAAAGCATTACAAACGCGATAAACATTAATTATTTATATAATTTAAATTGTATATGAATTTTTAATATATAATAATATATAAATATTATATATAAATTTCTCATTATACAGGAAGCAAGACAATCCGCCACGGCCATTCCAATTTTACCATTACAAGAACGGATGCGGAACGGAATCGCGTCAACATTTGCTTCAATCCATAGCATGGTCTCGCAATTCTCCGTTCGTATGGCGAATGAAATGAAACGATATAATTACGTCACACCTACGAATTTTCTTGAACTGGTCTTTGGCTACAAAGAGTACGTTAGAATTTAAATATACCACCAAGTACGACGGATCAAACATTTCACAATTCTACTGTGAGTTGTTCTTCTTTTTTTATATCCTACACAGCATGCTGAATAAAAAGAGACAGAATTTGGCCGATCAGGCGAATAAACTGCGCGGTGGGATCTTCAAGATCGACGATACTCAGGCAAAGGTCAATGAAATGGCCGCTGAGTTGGAGATAACGCAAGAACAGGTGCAGACATCTACTAGAGAATGCGAGGAATTCTTGATAACGATAGGTAATTCATCGATGTCCTTGATCCTTTTTATTCTAATAAATTTATTTAATCTTTAAATTGTGTCTTCGAAATGTATTGATCGATTGACAGATAAAACGTAATATTTTTTGCCAACCTTTTACCGAAAATTATAACATATTTTTTAAAACATCTAACAAAATCGTTCGACTATATTCACTAACTTTCCTCGGCAATGTTTCATCATTTCGTGGGATGCTTTATTTCGTAAATTCGTTTAAGAAAAATTTCATCCTGGCGCCGTAAATATAAAGTTAAATATATAAAATTACTTCAAGCATCGAAAGTTGTTTTTTCTTAATACATATTCAATGACACATTATTTTTCAGTGAATCAACGTCGTGACGCCGATGATGCTCAAAAAATGGTCACAGCAAAATCCCTTCGAATCGCCGAAGAACAGAAAGAATGCAAGAAGCTCGAAGAGATAGCTCGTGCCGATTTGGCCACTGTCGAGCCGGCTTTGAACGAAGCTATGAAAGCAAGTATCCTTTTTTCTTTTAATATTATACCTCGTACAATTTCACGGTACAAGCGATTCATTATACATCATTCGACTGCATAGGCCCGATACATTGAAGTCTAGCGTGTTTATATGTGTATGAAAGGGATTAAAATACATAGATGCATGAGAGTACGCTAATCGAAATGCTATCGTCCGAGATTATGTAAACATATTCTGAAATGCCTTTGAATGGGTTGCCTACCCTCGGTGGAGAAATTGGAACTACAGAAGCTGGTTTTAATAACTGGCATCCACTGAAGATAAAATCACGGTTCCCCTTTTCAGGCGTTGGAAGCGTTGAACAAGAAGGATCTGGCGGAAATAAAGTCCTTCACCCGACCACCGCCAAAGGTCGAGATGGTAATGGAGGCAGTTATGATTCTGAAGAACGCGGAACCAAGCTGGGCGGAATCCAAGCGTCAGCTGGGAGACGTGAACTTCATTAACACCGTACCGAATCCTACCTCGACTCTCTCCTTCCTAGTTATATACTTTTTCTAACTAGGATCACGATATATTATCTCCTTTGAACTTTTAGCTACGCGATTTCGACAAGGATCATATATCGGATAGAGTATTGAGAGCTATCGGAAAGTATACGACCAATCCGGAATTCGATCCTGTGAAAGTAGGCGTTGTCTCGGTCGCCGCCAAGTCGCTCTGCATGTGGGTCATAGCCATGGAAAAATATGGAAAGCTCTATAGGTATGACATACATATATCCATCTAGTTACTTTCATACCTACATTAGATAGACTAGAAAAAGAAAAGAGCAAGCGCGATCGATGCTCCTCTACAGGAGGTAATCCTGTAAAATCATTCTCTCTAGGATCGTAGCGCCGAAAAGAGAGAAACTCGAAGCCGCCTTGGAATCTCTGCGGCAAAAGGAAGCCGCTTTGACGGAGGCTACGATGCAACTGCAAAAGATACAGGAGGATCTCGAAACGTTGCAGAAAATGTACGACGCGAAGATGAAAGAAAAGGAGGATTTAATCAAAATGGCAAGGGGGATGCTCTCTCTCTCTCTCTCTCTCTCTCTCTCTCTCTCTCTCTCTCTCTCTCTCCCTCCTCCTCTCCCTCTCCCTCTCTATCTACCTATCTATTTATCCATCCATCTATCTATCTATCTATCCCTCTCTTACTCATAAAGCAAAAGATGGAGACGGAAATCTCTCTTCCTTTTTATCTTATTAATTTCATTTCTTATGAGACGCTTAAATTTCACACAGGATATTTGTCCTATTGACAGGCAGAATTGTTGAAGGTTAAATTAGATCGCGCGGCTATGCTGGTCGAAGGTCTGTCAGGAGAAAGGATTCGATGGTTGGAAACGGTAGAATCGTTGGGTGAATTCTTCGACTGGTTACCCGGTGACTGTCTAATATCAACGGCCTTCGTGTCTTACTTGGGACCTTTCGTGTCGAATTACAGGGACGAACTATTCGCGATTTGGGTGAAAGAGGTGAGGCACGAGTACTAAGATTGTAGGTCGGTGGCACGTTGAAGCTCGCTCTCGTTAGAAAGTAAATTACACGGAGATTATTCAAATTACAACGGGGCATGATTGAAACGCGCGAAGGTAAACGAGAAGGAAATCCCGATGTCGCCTAGACTCGACGTGAAGGAATTTCTAGCTGATCCCACGACGATCAGAGAGTGGAACATTCAGGGATTACCTTCGGATGGGTTTAGTACCGAGAACGGCATCATCGTGACGAGAGGCACTAGATGGCCACTCGTAATCGATCCGCAATGTCAAGCGGTGAAGTGGATCAAGAACATGGAGGCAAAGAATGTACGTACCATTCTCCTTTATTCATTCCTTTCTACTCCCCGAAAAATCCGTCTACCAACAGACAGAAAGATGAACGGACGGACGGAAAGAAAGATTCTTTCTCCCTTTCGCTCCTTTCACTTCTTAATACTACTCATGAGTTCTTCAAGAAAAGTTTCGCGCTTTGCCGCGTATTCCAAAGACCGCGAGGCAACGTACGTGGGACGTGACTTTTCGCTTTGGCTTTACCGAATGTTATTGCAGGCTCTGCGAGTAATCGATTTTGGCCAAGCGGACTTTATGAGAGTTTTGGAACAAGCGCTGCAGTTTGGTTGGCCGGTTTTGCTCGAGAACGTCGGGGAAACTCTCGATCCAGCCCTGAATCCGATTCTGGAAAGAGCTTTTATCAAATCAGGTAAACGTCAAAGCCTCCCCCGAACACCCATCCGACTCTCCCACTTCACTCACTATTGTTATCTCTCTCCTACGAATTCTTTATCGTTTTACCTATCGAACAAATCGCAATTTGATATTTTCTATCGCGTTACGCTCGGCACGCTGGCAATTAATTCGAGCCGAACAATACTTCACGCCGCTTTGTTCCAATTTCTCTCTGGAACGCACGATATACAAAACCATTCAGCTGTCTCTAAATACCAACCATAAAATGTAAATCTATGTGCATGCACGTACGTATGTGTGAAAGTAATCACGTCTATGTTTATATACGCAACACAGGTGATCAAGTGATGATCAAGTTTAACGATAAGATGATCACTTTCAATGCCAAATTTCGACTGTTCATCACAACGAAACTTTCGAACCCCCATTACGCTCCGGAGATATCCACTAAAACGACGTTATGCAACTTCGCCATTAAGGAACAAGGTAACTAATTATCTTAGCGTACACCAACGAAATAGAGAGATCGAGAGCCAGAGTATATACCTGTGCGCGTGTATGCGTGAAAGCTGTATATGGAGAGAGAGAGAGAGAGAGAGAGAGAGAGAGAGAGAGAGAGAGAGAGAGAGAGAGAGAGAGAGAGAAGGAGAAAGAGACTCGTTGATGCAAGTGAGTGAGAACAACGACTCGGACATTTCCCTTTACCACACCTTTGCCACACTTGCAGGATTAGAGGCACAACTCTTGGGAATCGTGGTCAGGAAAGAGAAGCCGCAACTTGAAGAACAAAAGGACAGCCTCGTCCTCACGATCGCATCCGGCAAGCGGACGTTGAAGGAACTGGAGGATAGAATTCTCTAGTGAGATCTTCCATTTACCGAATTGTTTTTTTACGCTTTTATCATTCCTTTTGTATACATTTCTCTTGTCTTCTTATAACCTTCATTTTGCTCTGATTTCTTTGTCCTCTCCCACCCCCCCCCTCTCTCTCTCTCTCTCTTTCCCTCTCTGCTATTTTATACTCCACAATTTGTCGTAGAATTTTCTTTTCCACTAGATTCTTAGCAGTCGTTCCTTTTGTTTATATATTCTTTTTTTATCCTCTAAGAACGTTCACTTTATTCTGATTTCTTTTCCTTCTCACAATATTATTTTTATTAGTTTGTTGTAAACTTTTCATTTTAGCACAAAACTAGCCAATTGTAAGGAAAGTTAAAGTAAAAGAATTATTTTGAACATATTTGGCTTCAAAATCTCGGGCTATTATGGTCGAATATAATCGATAAGAGACGACCGAGTTGATAACGAAACGTTCTAAAGATCTTCTCCTAAACGAATTCCCCTCGTAAATGCTCCCCGAGCGTCGATTAGGCGAATCATGTCTGGAATTCTCGATGACTAGAACATGCGATATCCCTTTTGTAGTCTGTTGAGCGAGGCGGGACCTAACCTTCTCGACGACCTGGACCTTCTCAACACTCTGCAAACGTCTAAGGCTACATCGATATCCATCGCTGAATCGTTAGTGACGTCAGAAGAAACCGAGCGAGAGATAGACACGGCGAGAGAAGATTATCGACCATGTTCTCGACGAGCTTCGATACTTTTCTTCGTTCTCACAGATATGAGTCTGATCGATCCGATGTATCAATTTTCTCTTGACTCGTACATCGCCCTGTTCATGTTGTCCATTGACAAAAGTCCGAAGAGTACGAAGCTTGTCGATAGAATTGGGAAACTTAATGATTATCACACTTACGCTCTGTACAAGTAACTTCGATTGTAATGATGATCCGCATAAAAGAGAAAAAGAAAAGACATCTACGTTAATTTCAATGTATATCAACAGAAATACCTGTCGCGGATTATTCGAACAACACAAACTACTATTTTCCTTCAATATGTGCGTTAAGATATTGAGCGCTGAAGGAAGGATAATCTCTTGGGAATACGCGTTCCTTCTTAGAGGTGGGATCGTTCTGGATCGAGAGAATCAACCGGACAAGCCTGTACCTTGGTTGCCTCCGGAAACTTGGGACAATATAACGGAACTCGACAAACTTCCAGGATTTCACGGTCTGATTTCGTCCTTCGAACAATACCCGCGGGATTGGCACAATTGGTTGGCTCTTTATTAATTTGATAAAACTCTTTGTTCGTTTTATGTCGCCCATCCGATCATATTTTTCAACTATTCGCAATCAGGTATATCAGTACGGAGCCGGAAAATACTTCTCTCGTTGGGGATTTGGAAGAGGGCTGTACAGCATTTCAAAGGATGATGATTATACGTAGCTGTCGACCCGACAGAATGTCTTCCGCGATCGCAAACTTTATCATACGAAACGTGGATCAAAAATTCGTCGAACCACCGGTACTCGATTTAAAAGCGGTCTTGGATGATTCCGTTGCGCAGACACCATTGATTTTTGTCCTTTCACCCGGTGTGGATCCCACGAGCATATTAATGCAACTCGCAGAGAGCCAGCAGATGATGGACAAATTTATGAGTCTATCATTGGGTCAAGGACAGGCACCTGTAGCAACTAAGTCTGTTGTTAATATTATTATTACTATTCGTTAGTTCTACAATGTTAACCTTTATCTTCAGAATGATACAAATTGGTGCAAAAAAGGGATTATGGGTTTTCCTAGCGAATTGCCACTTATCGCTCAGCTGGATGCCGAAATTGGACAAGATCGTCGAGACCCTTATCAATAACAAAGCTTTGAATCCGAACTTTAGGTATTCCCTAACGACGGTATCAAAGTAAATGGGAGATGGGAGAATCGATAAAGAAGGGTATCGATCGTTTCACAGATTATGGCTTAGCTCGAGTCCAACTCCTGAATTTCCAATATCGATCCTCCAAGCCGGGATAAAAATGACGACTGAGCCACCTAAAGGATTGAAAGCCAATATGAAGCGACTGTATAGCCTCGTCACGGAGGCCCAATTCGACGTGTGTCAAGCGAAATCCAAGTATAAGAAGCTCCTCTACGTTCTTGTCTTCTTTCATTCGATTCTCCTTGAACGAAAGAAATTCCAGCAACTTGGTTGGAACGTCATTTACAGCTTCAACGATTCCGACTTCGAGGTCAATTTAAAAGAAATAAGAAAAAAAAAAAAACGATGAAAAACTGTATGAAAAAAACGTGTATAATATATTATGTATTCGATCGTACAGGTATCGGAGAATCTTCTTCAGGTGTATTTGGACGAATACCCAGACACACCTTGGGATTCCTTGAAATATCTTATTGCGGGTGTTTGTTACGGCGGTCATGTGACCGACGACTGGGATCGCCGGTTGTTGATGACATACGTCCAACAATATTTCACCGACGAAGTTCTCACCATCCCTTATTATCGTTTGTCATCACTGCCGACATATTACGTACCACGAGACGGCTCCTTGGAATTCTATCGTGACATCGTCATGACGTTACCGACCGTCGATAGACCAGAAGCATTTGGACAACACCCTAACGCAGACATAACCAGTCTGATCATGGAAACGAGAAATATATGTAAAACCTTAATGAGTCTTCAAGTTCAAGCGATTAGCAGCGAGGAGGAAACGAACAAGGAGGAGAAGGTTTTGTCTTTGAAATAATTTGAAAATACATTTGTCTAACAAATATGAAGAAAATAATGTTTATCGTCTTTTTCTTTTTTTTTTGTTTTGTTTTGTTTTTTTTTTTTTTTTTGCTTTTTAAGGTGATACAATTAACCATGGACGTTATAACGAAAATACCAAAGAACATAGACTACGAAACAATCGACAGATTGATTGGTCCGATCAAGAAACCTCTCGACGTCGTACTCCTTCAAGAAATAGGTCGCTATAATGTACTCTTAACGAAAACCCGAAACAGTTTGAATGAACTACAACGTGGTATACGCGGTTTGGTCTTGATGTCGTCCGACCTGGAAGAGATTTTTACGTGCATATACGAAGGCAGAGTTCCCTCCCTTTGGCTGACCGCTTATCCATCCTTGAAGCTTCTCGGAGCTTGGACCAGAGATTTGATCAGCCGCATTGAGCATTTCGCTACTTGGGCTGAGACCACACATCCGCCTGTGCTCTTCTGGCTAGCCGCGTTTACGTTTCCAACAGGTTTCCTCACAGCCGTATTACAAACTTCGGCAAGAATGTGGAATATATCGATTGATTCGTTAACCTGGGAATTCATAGTTCAGACGACCGATGATTCTGCCATCATCGAATCACCTGCGGTAAATTACGATGATAAGGGATAACAAATAATATTAAATCGAACGTTAATTTATTAATGTTAGATTTCCATTTTATACAAAACAAAATATGCATTTCCTTTCGATGGCAATCGATGATTAGCGAGAGAAAAAAAAACAACAAACGAACATTTTTATACGTACATTTATACTCTTATCATTGCTGTCATCGAACGCGCTTAAATTGATTTTTGTTCTCTATATAACGATGCCTATCGCATAAAATGATTAACGCACGTATACTCAGCTACGAGGGAACGCGAGGGCAAAAGTACAAAAAAAATGGGAAAAAAAAAAAGAGAAAAAGAAAGAAAGAAAAAAAAGGGGAAAACAAAACAAAACAATTTATTTTTTTCAACGTCAGCCTCGTTGTTTCTATTTGATTGAACGTTTCCGTATATCAAATCGTACGATTCCGTCATTAATCGATAACTATATCGTATGCTATCGAGGGATCGGTAAATTGATTGCCATTTCTCTTCTCCGAATATTTGATATATATGCAATTTTTAATATAAAACGATCGCGCGAATGACTGGTAAAAAAAAAAAGAAAAACCAGAAAAGAAATAACTGAAAAAAAAGGATTGCCTTTATTATGACAGGATGGAGTGTACGTGCGATCAATGTTCTTGGAGGGAGCAGGATGGGACAAGAAAAATGCGACACTCGTCGAACCAGCACCGATGCAGCTTGTTTACGACATGCCCGTGATACACTTTAAACCTACCGAACGTTTGAAAAAAACTAAAGGTAAAAAATAATCGACAATCTCTTTTTTAGATCTCTTTTTCCTGATTTATACTTTAAACCGTCATTATCGCTTATACGTCCCTTCTGATAGGACTATACAATTGTCCGACATATTACTACCCTCAAAGATGTGGCGATCAAGGTCGTCCCGCTTTCGTCGTGACGGTCGATTTAAAACCTGGATCGGAGGAAGCAGATTTATGGGTGACACGCGGTACAGCTCTTCTACTCAGTCTGGCCGTTTAATTTTGTTCGATTAAACGTTCAATTATGTTAACAATACTCGAGATAATATCATCAATGATAACTTCTTACGGTATAAAAAATGTATGTATTACTTCCTCCTTTAAGCCTATTTAAAGTGTTGATTTGATTATTTATTAGTTTGTAAGGATGCGTTTATATATATAAAAAAATAATAATAATAATAAACCCATTGAATGATCTTATTAAAACCCAGTAATTATTCATATCTCTCTGTTTTAGTATTCAACGTATAAGATGAGATAAGATTGAACAGGCTAAAGACAATAGCGAAACTTAGGCAACTCGTGAAACTTGAAACTTTCATGATATTAGAAGATGATGAGGCGGGCTCGTCTGCTTTGACTATCGCCGCGGGACGCTTTAAATCACCAATATTCTTCAAAGCGTTGTCGACCGTTTTATTAAGATCGACAAAATACGAAGCCCAATTATCCGTTTCGAAAATGGCCAAAGGCAAAATCGGTGGCTCGAGAATAGAGAATTTATCTTTGGCGTCGAACAATATCTTTATTATCTCCATAATATTTGCCTGCGTTTGGTTCTTCAGATTTTGAATAAGATCGTTCACAGTGGTGTTCAACTGCGTATGAAATTTGCTCCAATCAGCGGCAGCAGTAGAATTCGTGGTATTGGCCGTAATTAATCCTTTCAAAGCTACGATCTCATTTTTCAAATCATCAAATGATTTCGCGTACGTGTCACCGATACTGGACCAACCAGCGTTCGTTTTATTAACGGTGTTTAAAAAATTCATTATCGTAGCGTTAATATCGTTTTTAAAAGTTATCCAATCAGCTGCCGGAATGATCGTTGGTGGCCAGACCGTTGGCTTTGTAAAAGTAGCAGCTTTGACGGTATTGTAAAGAGTTGACGAAGCTTTCCCACCCTTGGTGGTTTCTTTGAGATTAAACGTAGGTGACTTGACGATACTGTTTCCAGGCATACCAAAGATATCAGCCCATTCGGCTTTTATACCAGCAATTTCGTCTTTCAACTCTGCAAATTTGCTCTTGAAAGTGTTGCCAAAAATGATCCAACCAATAGGATCTATCGTCGTTAGATTTTTGCTTTTAATATCTGCGATTGTCTGTGCCACAGAAGCGTTTATCTTACTTCGAAAGTCAAGCCAATCGTTTGTTAAGTTGACAAGTTGCAGTGTCATAGGATTGCCTTTGGATTTTCCCGGAATATCGGCTAGTGCACCCTTAAACGGCACGTTTGTATAAGGAAATGATTTCTTTAGGAAAGTTTTTTTACTGTTTGCAGGAAATTTACTGTTGAACGTGGCGAAACTTTTCATGATTTTATCTCTATAAGCTAACCAGGCTATGGGATCACCAGGAGGTGGCATACCGGCTTCTATATTCTGTACGGTATTCGACACCGTATTTAAGATATCGCTTTTAATGGACGCCCAATCGGTCATCGTATCCCCTGATCCAGCAGCTAATTCTGTTGGTATAGTCGATGTGTCAGCGATAATTTTATCGCGAAGTGCATTGAAATGAGCTTTAATGTCATCTCCGAACGTGGCCCAAGCTGGATCGCCAGGTCCAGTCATATTAGTAGCAATATTCATGATAGCATCGTCGAGAGAATTGATTATGTCGCCTTTGAAATTTTTCCAATCAAAAATTGCAGCGATACTTTCTTTACCTGCATTAGCCATCTCAGCCATTTTATTTTTCATTGGAAGCTTAGAAAAGAGATCCATCTTTGCAGAAATAATTTGGGATATCAAATCGGACGTCTGATTCTTTATCTTCGTTTTCAAGCCGATCCAATCGGCGGTGATCGGTGGGATACTTCCAAATCCTCCAATAGTATCGTTCAACGTCTTGATAAGTTCGATTTTGAAATTTATCCAATCGTTGAACATGGCTGCTCCAGGAGCAGCCCGTAATGTAAAATTCCCGTCGTTGTAAGCCGCCATTTCCGCTGGTTCCTTTTTCGGATGTAATCCGTTAAGTTGATTCTTAATCTCCGAAAATGTGTTGTTCAGTTCGTTACCAAAGGCGAGCCAATCGGGACTATCCGGTGGTAGATCGGTTCTGGTGTCGTTAATAAATTTCACTATATCTAGAATCGTGTCGTTCAAAGTCTTCTTGAAATTTAACCAATCTACCACGAACGGAGCTGTCTTTAGAATCGGAACGTTTAGACGACCTTCCTTCCAAAGTTCAAGAGACAATTGTGGTATATCTTCGCAGGATATCACCGGATTATTGGCACCGATCGACCGCATAACTTTCGATTGAATTTGCGTCACTTGATCGGAACAATCGCACAACAATCTCGCCAGTGAACTCTTACGTAATTCTTGCAATTGTTCTGAAATCCATAACGTTAAGATTAAAAACATTTGATAAACTATAACTTGAATTATATTATAACATACTAATGTATATTAAAACAATATTTTACCTTCCGTAAAGGAATGCGATTGATCAGGTACCTCATACCAATAACGATCTCCTTTCTGCAATCTAACGAACTGATCAGCAATTAAACACGTGAAAGTGGGTCCAACTATGCCACCGGTTTTCGGTATTTCCGCCAATGCACCAGTGTATAGATCAATATCGTCAACGGTTTCGTATAGCTTTGATATCGCATCGAGGGCTTCTGGATCCATGTGATCGATCAGATCACTGAACGATTCGGGTTTCCCCAAATTACAATATTCTCTCCATTTAGTATAACCAGGTAGTCCATGATCCCTTCCACGTTGAATATTCAACGATACGAGATCGAGACCGCAAGGTACTGAAACGTTGTTAATCGGATCCTCGAAAAGATGTCTCGTTAATTGCGATGTGACGTGAATTGAAGTTTTTTGAATGACATTTCTAGTAGCCGACATTACCGAATTACCAATGCCGTCGCTCGAATATAAACTGTAAGGATTGAAAAGCATCCTGTGAAGTTCGATGTACGACGAAGTACCTTTTTGGGCGTCCGTCATCATCATCAAACCGGGCAAAAGAGTGTGAGCGAATCTAAAAGCCGCTGCGGCAAAGCTATTGGCAATAGTTGGATCATTGGTCGGATCGTCGGGACTCTCGCTCCATTCTCTATAACCCGAAGTAAACGGTCTCAAGTTTCGAAGATTAGTTTCCTGTTCGCCTAATATAATTGGAACGAATTCTTCGTAGGTAATATGCTGAAGTTGAGCACCGATTATACGACGAGCTTCCTGATAGATCTTTTCATCCGACCAAGTCGGATTAACATTGGCCAGTCCATCGGCAATTTTATTATGTTGCCTTGCCCATATCAAATGCATAGTCGTCAAGTGCAAATTCTCGTTCGCTCTCGGATCTCCTGCGAGGAAACAATAACGTCCCCTTAGACGTTCATCCTCTCTGTTGCACCCATCGTTGGGATTTAAACTAGCCGGCAGAAGAGTTCTGTTATCCGGCGTTATTTGCATCCTCAATCGTCCACCAGAGAATTCTCGCAGATCCTGTGCGGTTTGGGAGTCCGATCCATATATCGCCGAGCCATCGATAAAAGCGGTCACCTAAAAATGATACGATTCACTGTTTTTCACATCTGAGGTGAGATGAGAGAATTAAAAAAAAAAAAAAAAAAGAAAAGAAGAAGAAGAAGAAAATAAATTGGTTCACCTGATTAAGTTGTTCTCTTGGTCCAATTTTGCACTGAGGAGCCGGTGCCGATCGAACGAACTCCATGCAGGTTTTTCCGGTAATGTCGTAAACTGGATCGCCCGATCCAACGGAAACGGGAAAGCATTCTGGATGGCCGATCGAAGGAGGACAACACGAGATTGAACTACCATTGACGCCCTGACTGATCGCCGTGGCTGTGATATCGTGATCAAGAAACTGACCGAACACGGCTAACATCACGGTGAACGAAGGATTTGAACTGGGCGACGGCTTGTGAACCTTCAGACTGATCTCCCTTGCCGAGGGTAACTCATTTCCGGAACGTGCTCTTCGAGGTGAATCGATTCTGTCAGCGTAATCTGCTGGCAGGACTCTCCTAAACGGCATCAAAGCCGAGCCCCATTGCTTTGGGCGATTGCAGGTACCGTCGTAATTTCTGTATTTGCCGATCGTGCAATTCACATTCAGAAATTCTCTGCAGACACTTTTCGGTGCCCAACCACCATCGAAGAAGCAACCAATCGCCGACGGTTTGCCTGAAAATGATCTCGCGCTTTCGATTCGCTTTGTAGCGGCTATCTCGCCAATGGCGGCCAAAGCCAAACCACCGACGTTGACACTCGTGCTGACTGCCCATCGATGTCTCGATTCTGGCGAGGGCGATGGTAAAGGCGAAGATAATGCCGCGGTATCAGCAGAAACTCTCAATTGTACGGCCTGTTGACCAGCCGTAAGAGCTTCCTTCAACTCAACGTCCGTCAGATTCTGGGTTGGCGAAAAATCAACGTTACCATCTGCTCCATAAACGAAACGACTCGCACTAGTTGTACTGAAGAAAGTGTGCGAATCGAATCCCGTAGTTAGGGCCAATTGTAAATCAACAACATCGTTCGTTCCAGACGATTCGGTACTCGAAAATGTCCGATTAGATGTTCCGTCTTCCGTTTGATTACTGTGACTCACGGAATAACTGATCGTAACGATCAATGCTACCGTGAATATTGCTCTGGAAAGTTCGACGAATGATTAAATCAATGATGAAAATAATTAAGGGACGAACCATTATTACTTGTGATTTCTTGCGTCCCCTAATTCAATATCTTTTTTTTCTCTTACTTCTTTTTTCTTTCATTCGATGCATCGAAGTCGAATAAAAACAATATTTTCAATTGAAGTTCGCTCTCTCTCTCTCTCTCTCTCTCTCTTTCTCTCTCTTTCTCTCTCTCTCTCTCTCTCTCTCTATCTCCCTTATTTTTGTTCTCTATAATAAGAAGAAAAAAAAAAACTCCAATCGAAATCGCGAAATTTATTCGGTAATTAGAGATTTTCTCGATTTGAGTCCAGTCGAGAGTTCTTAGTCTTCGGGTTTGCTCCAATTATACTCAGCAGGACGTTGTCGTTACGTAATCAATGATCGAGGGGGACGTTATCCTTACGTTATGCAAATCGATTGGAACTCAAAGTGTTGAAGTACGCTTAATTGCAATTAACAGAGAACAAGAGAGAGAAAGAGATAAAGAGAGAGAGAGAGAGAGATCGAACGGCGTAGCACCCGTTCGCTATTCGATAACACGTGTAATCAAGGTCGACGTCACGTAACGCGAATCGACCTACGCTTAAAATACAATGCCAGGTTATGCGTTGGATATTATATATTATTACTGTATTCTATACTGTATTCATGTGTCCATTTAAGCTACACAGAATCTACGCCATTTTAGAATTATATCATCTATATTCAGGACGGTGAAACGCGAACTTTGATACACAACAAATTTGATACATGGAATACCAATATATTAACGGCATTTAATAAATGTAATGTCATATACCTACTATGTTCGTGCTTTAATTATCACGCATGCATTTTAAATCAAAGCTCTCGACTATTTCCCGGTCTCTGCTCGATTAATTATTATCATCCAAAAATGACAAAGTGTTCCGATCAAAATGAACGATCGCGTATCGTCGAATTTGTTTTCAAAACAACAAAAGTCCCTCGAAATATTTCGAAAGTTTAAAATTCGTGATGAAAAATATGTTTCCTTTTTTTCTTTTTTTTTTTTCCTACATCTACATTTTTTCGATCGCTCAATTCGATTAGAATTCGCGAAGTAATCCGACGAAAAATCGTAAAATTTTACTGTAAAGGTATTTGATCGATCTGACTCACAGAGAGACGGTGAAGATAAGGTATTGTATTTGTTGTTCCACTCTTCTGCTACGCGAATAATATTGGTAGGTGTCGTTCACGTAATATGTTTGCGGATCCGCGGCAAGGGCCAACGGAATCTTTTCCGAATCGGACATCTTTCCTTCTGCACGTTAACGCGGCAACAGGTAAACTAAAACGATTTGCGATTGTCGATAGGTGTCGAGGTTACTTGTGAATTTACGTAAGTAGCGACTGCTTATACCAGACGGGTGAAGTAGACGTAAATATAATTTTTCTTCTTTCTCTTTTCTGTTTTTTTTTTCTCGTTCGAACGTATAACACACGTTTCTCTATCAACTCTAATCTGTAATCGTTTGAAAATCACGAGAATTTATCTTCCTTTGAAAATAAAAGAAATAAATAAAAACTATTAAAAAAAAAGAGAGAAATCAATGTCACAGAAATATTTATTTTTATATAATACTACTTGTCGCATGCGCGCGCGCTGCCTTCTTGTAAATTTGCATAATGAGCTTGTATAACGAACGGGCGTGGTAAACGAAGGATAACGAGAATGTATACGGTATAACAATAAAAGAAAAAGAAAACAGAAGGGTAAATAACGAAGGGAGGCACAAGTCAATTATTTAATTAACGATGGAATAGAGTTACTTTCCTTTCAATTCCGTAGTTCGTACCCGTTCCGTAGAAAATCGGGAAATCGTTCGAAATTTTTTTCCAACTGTAGTGGTAGCTACCTATCCACCTACGTTACATTGTTATGTAATTAAGTAAAGGTATTTAATTATGAGGACGCGCGTACGATCCACGACCCGGTGCATTCCCAAAGTGTTGGGAGAATTCAAGCAAGCCGTCTCATAAATCAAATTAAGAGCCCGTAAACAGATCATCCAGAAGTTAATGATCATAGCGTAAAGCAACGCGTTGCGTGGATTATCATCTAGTATCCGTAACGCGAATATTAAGCGATTTAACGGACGGTAAAGCGATCGTAACGTGTAATTTTCGAAAACATCGTTGACATCGTTCCATCCATGAGAAGAAAATGTTTCGCCTCGTTAACAAGCTGATATCAACGATCCTAAACGATCTCGCTTGCGTTTAACGCGATGTAATATGCGTGCGCGTTTAATCCGTCTCGATTAATTTTTTTCTTTTTCTTTTTTTCTTCCTTCTTCTTCTTCTTCTTTCTTTTTTTTTATCTTCTCGAGAAATTACATAAAGATCTGACTTACATGAGACTTGCGCAGATACAGCATTGAAAGCTTCGGATTCGAGCCCTTCTCGTTCTCAAGAGACTCGCGAATTCAACGTAATCAGGCGAATCGGTTGGTCTGGTCAACGAAGTTCTTTCGGTGACGCGCATACTTTGCCGTGCGCGCGTACGCGCGCACGTTCACGGTATAACGAAAAATAAAGATATAATGGAAGAAGGTAACAAAAGGCTAATGACTTTTTCATGAACAAGACGATATTTGACCGTAACTTTTTACTCGATCGTATGTACATGCGTCGACCGACGAACGAAGAGACTGCGTTAGAGGACAACGATGACGATGGGTAACGTTAACACTCGCCGCTACCAACGCTCTCTCCCTTGTCTCTCGTCCTCTACTCGCCTCCCGCGTTCAACTCCGGTTCGTCTTACCACAAGATTGTACTATCCTATAGGAGAAAAAAGGTTTCAAGAGGGGTAGCCGATCCAACGGTGCTTTTATATATACATATGTACCGTGATATATTCTACGGTACGTGAGTCCATCCGTTTCTTTTTGTTTCTACTATGATATTCATCGAGACTATTCTTTTCTAACGTACAATATTTTATTAAAGATACCGACTCGATTCAACTAATAAAGAATTTATTAGAATAAAATAGTACTTATCTACAAATCGAGCCAATATTTATAACATTCTGCAATGTTATTATGCCAATGATCGGGAACAAATTTTTAGAAAGACATTTTATTGATTTGAGAGTAATAATAAATTGAGAAAATTAAATTGGAACGTATACGTTCATAAGGAAATGAGAAAATGATAAGAAGCAGAAAAATAAGATTGAAATCTACGTCCTCGTAAGAAAACAGAGTCTGAGAAAATGAGTCAGTACATTGAACGATTCGACGGGACACCATCGTAATTGCATGCATATATGTACGTACTTGCATCTATGTAAGTATGACGAACTGGTTGCGTTACATAAGGTTAGTCGCGAATCGAGAAACTGAGAATGTAACGTGAGTCTACTCGACGTATTTTTATTTTGTGGTATTAACCGATACGAAGGCAATTTTAACACGAAATAAAAAAAAAACATCGCCTCGTACGATTTCAATAGATCATCGATAATTTCTATCAAATCTAAAAAAACAATGACAACATAATAGTTGTTTACCTTTCTAAAGTAATCAATCAATTGAAACAAAAAGTCAATAAATCCGTGTATTAAGATATTAATAAGATTATTAAATAAACATCTATTTATTTCTCAAACTGTAATAAATAGATAAGAAATATTCGTACAATTAGATCTTAATTGGTTAATTTTTAAATATTGCGTACTATAAGAATCCATTGATGTGCTTTAGCGTAAACTAAAACGTAGACACTTAAACGTTATACAAATATTAATAATATCATAATTAAACATTTTTATTATTGAGACCAACTGAAATTTTTGTTTCCTCGTAATATGAGTATATAAGAGCACAAATTTTTTTTTCCCAAAACAATTCCCTTATTTGTTGTTAGATCTTACGTTCGCATTGATCTTAAAACGGACAACGTAAGAAAATAAAAACCATAAACAACACAGAGAAGTTTAACAGAATATACATAACATGGAACAAAGGTCGACGATCGTCGGAGTAAGAACTCCTCGACACAAAGCGTAAGACGATACATTGCGGCCATACACGAAGAGGCTTCTGTCGTTTGGTTGGCTTCAACGAGAACGTAAGTAAGTACAAATCACGAATTGTACTGTGACAATATAAAATCCACTCGGTTTCCTGATAAAATTCACCGTTAGTTCATTCAAGAGAATTGACCTATCGGAGATGATCCTTTCAAATTCTCGGAAGAAATGATTATTCCGAAAAGACGATTAAATGAAAACGGCCTTTCGGGGAAGAAGAACAAGGAAGATGGAAAGATGGAGAGAGAAAGAAGGAGAGAGGAAGAGAGAGAGAGAGAGAGAGAGAGAGAGAGAGAGAGGAGAAAAAAATAGATAAGAAGAAAGTCGATTGCGTTGAATTTATTCCACTTATTCCGTACAGCAAAAGTTGTATCGCTTCGGTGCTCGAAGTTCGAGCCATTGTTCCTGATTCGGGACATACATTTCCGCTGGCATCCGCTCGAGACCGGGTGATTCCGGTGATCCGCTATCATTTGTCCTACGAGCTGAAGCACCGAACATACTTTTGTACTTGTTGCGTGAAAGAGAGAGTGAATGGAGATGACGGAGACTAATTACTTTCTAGCCACTCGAGAAATGCTTTCTCGTGTATTACTATCTCTTTCTCATTTTCATTCTTTCTCTCTCTCTCTCTCTCTCTCTCTCTCTCTCTCTCTCTCTCTTTTTTGAAATTCTCAACAAAGACGTCGACTCCACGAAATCCTTAATTGTTCACCAAAGAGACAAAATACACTTACCAAGTCGTTTCTGCATAGGAATCGCTTCTCCTGGATGCCTAAGAAGAAGTCGACCGACGCCCTCGCAACGACGTAACATTTCGTTCTTCAACAAATGATTTCTCACATTCTGCGAAATTATTGAGCATGCTTTTACCCACATGGAAACGTAGGCAAAGTCGGTGAGTAACTGAAGAGCCCCGTACTCGCTGAAAAAAAAAAAAAGAAATAAAAAACAAATAAAGAAAAAATAGCAAAAAGTCCGTCATGAAACTCGCTTGGTTTCATTCTCTTATCCGCATCATTCACGATTTAACTTACCTAAATTTGATACGATGCAAATAAATGTAATCGAGCCAGGCCTCGCACATTATCTTTAATATCATATTCGAAATCTCAGGATCCTCTATAACCTCGAGAACCGGTAACAAAATCTTCTCTAAAACAAACGTTCTTGCCAAACATTGATTGAGCTTTTTTTTCTTTTTTTGTTTCTTTCTTTTTTTTTTTTCTTTCTTTTTTTTTTCTTTTTGAAATTCATACATATAAGATCAACGCGTTACCGAAATAAGTTTCAACGTAGGTACTTGCTGCCGCAGGTGTTACGTCGCTGCTCTTCCTCCAATAGTTTGATCGCGGGAAACACATGTGTAAATTCGCAAGGCTAACCACACGGCAAATCTTGGCGAGTATGTCTATACACTTTGCCGGTGCACCCTGTCGATTAAGTGAGTAAAGATTGCGGCAGCATTTAAAGTATTACGAGCTAAGACTTCTTCAAAATCACCTTTAGCGATTAACGAGTTAAAGATTTCGCCAATAATTAACTATGACAAAAATATTCGGTCGATAATAACATTTTTCGTTTCATTTTAATTTTAACATTCTTGTTAATCATATTTTAATATTTCGAAGAGATCAACTTGTAACCCCTTAAATGTACATATATACATACTTAGGTATATACATATGTTCAATATTTTCATTTCAAGAAGAAATATGAGAAAAACCATGGTATTACCTGCAACAACTGCACGTTGGCGTTCACCTCGGAAACAATTTTCGCTCTCATCTTGACGCAAACGAGCACTTGAACGCTAACGGAATCCTCCGAAAGTGCACTTGAATGATCGGCGAGCTACAATCGATTCGACAATTGAATCTGATTTCGCGAAAGGAATAGATGCAAAAAAATTCTATTTAATGATAAGAATAAAAGAGATCGAGAGACGTATTATACATACATTCGATAGAACCGACAAAAACTTCCTCGATAATATTTCACAGTGATACAATTTTAACGCCATATGTTCTTATTAACCTGCTTTTCAAAAACGTACAAACTTCAGATTATTTTTTTTTTTTTTTTTTTTTTATACGTCGTTATGACCGACACTCGATTATAATCAGTACAATCATTTTTATCAATCAGCGCTGAGCTTTAAATCGTGCTAGTTATAATTTTTCTCTGTTTAATCGCATGACATGATATCGTTACTCCCATTCGTTCGTTTACATCCGATTCGAAAGAATATCGAAATCTATATTGATTGTTTTATATACAATAAGTCCAGAAATAAAGACGATATTTATGAGGTATGCAATAAAGTGATAAAAAAGATAATAACTATAACTGCTGCTAGTACATTGTACTTTTAAAATAGTTGCAAGGAATATCTTTTTTTCTGTCGATTTTAAAATTATCAATAAAATTATTTGTACAGAGATATTTCATTGTCTAAAAAATATACTTTCACGATAGGAGACATTTTGTCAGGAAAATAAACAAGTTCAAGGAAAAAACAAAGTATCGATGAGACGAGCCAGTGAGAAAATGTCGGCGAGAAGATGTTAATGTAAACATTGTCGAATAATATGATAGTAACCTTAAGGTAAGATAGTTCCTCGAGACAATTGACCACGTCGCCCTTGACCATTAGAAATAAGACATCCAAGTCCCAAGTGTGAGCAATCATCTTGGATTCCTGCATGACCCAGAGCCTAACAGTGTGGACCGAGTGATCGAGCCTGTGAAGGACGACGATCTGTTCTGAAATCGGCAATTCCATTAACGGCGCACCGGTCACCCATTCACCTCCGACCTCGCACTCGTTGCTCAGCGTTACCAGTAATTGGAAAAGCTCGCCGAACATTTGACCCGTGTCCGTGCCCTAGAAAACGGGTAAAGGGAAATCGTTAAACGGGTTATAATTAAATCCAACACGATGGTCAAGATATTTGAAATTTAAATTCCATGCCTACTACGAAGTGCATTATTAAAGAGACAAAAAAAAGTGAGGGAGAGGGGGGAGAGAGAAAGAGAGGAAAAGAGAGACAGATGGATATACATATTCATTTTATATCCATAATACCTACATTTAACAAATCGAGGTAAAATTACATGAAAATAAATATAACAAATAGAGTTAGTTAACTCTAAACATACAGAAAAGGAGAGAGAGAGAGAGAGGGAGAGAGAGAGAGAGAGAAAATTTAAATGTATAATACTTCTAATGAAATAAGGTAAGATTATCACATAAAAAGAAATACAACGAAAAATAAATAAAGCTGGTTGAAGTTACTAAGTAGAAAAAGTGTTGAAGAGAAAGAGAGAGAAAGAGAGAGAGAGAGAGAGAGAGAGAGAGAGAGGAGAGAGTAGGAAAAAAAGAAGAATCAACCTCAGTAGTAGAAGGTCTCGATTGGCATTCGAAGGCGGACGTGTACGCTAATCGAAATAATTGGTCCCAAGATGTGATAGTAACATGATAACCGAGAGCATCGCATAAGTTTTGTAAAGCAGGTCTCACCGTCGGCGGAACTAAAATTTGATCGTTAAATTATTCGAACTCTCCAAAGCCGAACATATATTCCACGAAGTGATTACGTGCCTCACCCGCATTTTTTTGAATGAATTGTCTCAGCCAATTTTTCAGGTGTTCCGCTCCATGGCTATGATGAGAAGCCAAAGCTTCCGGTGACCACCATAGGACGACGTGATCTAACATTCCGGAAAGAGCTGCCCAAGATACCTCCTGATAATAATTTTTCACCTTTCTTATCGCGCTACCTTTCAGTCTCTTTTCTCCTGTTAACGATTCGAATTAGTTACGTTCGAGTCGAACAAATTCCATTTTAATTGTTGTGAATTATACAGAACGTTTCACGTAAAACAGTTCGCTTATCTGTCTTCTTTGATTGTCACGATACGAAAAATTCAACGAAAATTTCGAAGAAAATGAGATCGAAGTAAAAATTTTCTTTCAATTAGATCGCACATCGAAACCGTTCAAATTGGATACAAATTCTTTTACAATTAACCAAGAAAATTAGGTTACTCGTTTTAGGTGATACACCCCGTATATTAATCGTGCATCTTTTGCATTCTTCATTAAAAGTTCCTTCAGGTCTATCCTTAAGGTGTAACGTTATTATTATAATTAACGTTATTACGAAAAATTTTCTTCGTTGAAGTTAACTAATAAGCAACTTTCGATAACCGACCTCCTATCTTGAGGGAAAAAGTTTGCGGGGATGCTCTATTATTTCCTTGAAATTATTTTTATAGAAAAGGATCGTTCTATCGAAAGAACAAAGTTATATATATACAACGTACCATCGATAATTTTTAAAGCGTCGGAACCAAGTAACTGTGGCGAAATATCTTGAACGATGCTAAGAAGTCTGAGAACTTGTTCATTCTGAGTATTCACAAGCGCTTGAATACTCTCGAGATTTGATGGTTGCGTTTGTTGAAACGTTGGGGCATCACTTGCGATTGGTGGCGTCAAGTGTCTCGTGAGAGCTCTAAAAGTATGTAACGCAATAACATGTTTAATTATTAATTCATCTACTTTCCAACTTTAATGATACCATAAACGGTCGAGACCATTAGACTAAGTTAACAAACCAACCGATAAATCTCGATGCTGGAATTCTCGGAAACGTCGACGTCAGTGGTCGCTAATGTAACGTCCTCTTTCGTGTGTGGTTCATAATTTGCTAACAAGCAATCGATTAACTCATGGCACGTTTCCTCGGCACGATTTTTCGCCAATATCTGCGACAATTAACTTTATTAATTATTTTTATCCGATTTGAAATATATCGACGATCGAACATCGAACATATTCTTACTTGTAATATTCGAGTTACGGAAAATTTCTTTAAAGGTTCTAACAAAGATGGACAATCATTGCAAAAAACGTTAACGGACGTCTCCGAGATATCGTGATCCAAGTCGAGCATCTTGTTATATGCATTAACCATTTTAAAGATAATTCGAAGTATCTCGTTGGTTTTCGAATCGACGATCTCGCTTATGAGATTTCGAGTGAATTTGGCAACGACGTTGTGTTTCCTTTTCAATATCGTAGAGAAGTGTTGCATTTTGTATTTGTAAATCGGATGCGTTGTCTCTATCGTTTCGTTGAACAATGACTTATAACTTTTCGCTATGTCCTCGAGATTGTCGATGATCTCCTCGAATATCTGCAAGCGTACGTTTATCTATTTCTTTTTTTTTTTTATCGTGTAATTCGATGATCTCATTATCTTAAAAATTACAAAACCGTACACTATGGAATGATAAAAAAAAAAAAGAAAGAAAGAATGAAAGCAAAAAAAGACAGAGAGGGAGAGATAGAGAGGTACGATTGTAGCAATTAAAAGCAATAGTTTCCTACCTCGAAATCACAAGCTTGTGCTTTCGCAACATCCTCGATGATTAAGGCTATACGTTCCGCGAGTTTGTTCATCCTCTCGTTTAACACGGAAGAGTCTGCCAACCAGTTCTCGAGGGCAACTCCAGGAAGGGGTAGCCACTTGGCGATATTCGCTCTGTAATTAGTATCCATGCGTTTCCTTGATGTTGGCTATTCCTCTGTATATACATATAACGTTTCGATTAATTTCTCCTTCCTTGACATTCGAGGTGGTTGCTTCCCCTTCTTCTTCTCCTCTTCTTTCTTCTTCTTCTTCTTCGTAAATCTTCCTCGAACTTCTCCCGCATTTACTTTCTTCGCGCAAATTAGCATACCATATTAATTAACTTCACGATTATTTTCGTCGTTAATTATGTTTCTCGTAAATATCGATCGTCACTCATTGTTTCCCTAAAAGTCCATTAACTATTATTAAATAATTAGTATTTTCTCTGTGATCTACGAAATATGCGAATGGTTTTATGGTACAATAATATTCTACTATACATACATCGTTAGTTACCACGGTTACCTTGGCGCATGACAATGCTAAAACGTTCTAATAGTTACGTATATAATGTTCCAGTAAAATTATTATTTCTGCTGTGTATATATATATATATATATGTTCGTGTATATGTCATCGCGTGTTAAATGTTTGTAAATATATCATTTTATTATATACGTTTGTAGAAGTATTCTTTATCGATCAAACATCTCTATTAAATTCTTCGTCATTATTCGAGATTATTGAACGATATTTGTTTAATTGAAAATAGTAACTAATAATAGATATATAACTAATAATAGATATAGAAGATGTGCTATAGGATTGGTTTGTCAAAGAAAAAACGTTTAGTCTCAAGCAGGATTGATCTTTAAAGTTTAGATAAACTATAGCGTTACTCGGTAAAACAGTTTACTCACGTAAAATTCTACCTTATCAACAGTACATCGTACTTCTCACATCTGTCGATAATATAGTTTGCAAAACGTAGAGATTCAACAATTTCTATCGTCCATTCGCTCTTAGTTACTTGTTGTCTATGAATGAAATAGAACCAAATTCTATGTTGAGTTAAGCCATCTTGAAATCTATCGAACAGAGGAGGACACCGTAAAGATCGTTAACGATAAAGATTGTTCGAGTAGTATCTACGGCAATCTACGGTGTTTCCGATATAAGTTCTTGTAGAACATTTAACATCACATAAAACAATGTCGGACCTACGTAATACGATATACAACATCTTCCTAAAGCGATCATCTATGTATGCTTTGACTATAATAACTGGAACATTTTTCTTCGAACGTGCTTTCGATTTAGCCAGCGACCAGTTATTTTATGCATTCAACAAAGGAGTAAGTAGAAATTATGAATATCGAACATAATATTATCATTTATGTATCTTAAAACAATTCGTTGATAACCTTAGATTAATATCTTGTATTTATAATGAGATACATTGTCATATTAATTTGCGAAAAAAATTAGAAGTCAGTTCTGAGAACGCTCAAGTAGAATTATGTAATTTAATAATGCAGGCAAATAACTCGTCTGTAAATAACCTATGAAGAGAGTAATTGATTTGGATGAAAAGTATGATACTTATTGCATAGTGGAATATACTAACGAAGTATATATTTTTTTTATTATAGAAACTATGGAAAGACATCAAACACAAGTATGAAGAGTAAATGGGCTGACTAGAAATTTTAATACACTAGTTGTATATTTAATAGACAATTGTTTTCTCTATGAGAATGTAAATAAAAAACAAGTGGCACATAATGAAGTCATTTTATTTTTATTCTCTTTTGCAACAAGGAACCAATAAGTGATAATTTTTGACTCTGTTACAAATTTATTTACGAACTAGTCTTTCCTAATATATGAACTAATAATTCGAAAGGAAAACATAATTGTCATATTTAAAAGATAATGTATTAAATATTACAGAGTACATATTAAACATGAGTCATAGTTTTTCATAGAAAAGAAATATTTATACATATATATATATATAATAAAAGTACATTATTTCCTTTGCTGAGTAGTATTTCAATTACTTGAATTGGGACGTATGTAACGACCAGCGAAAAGAGTTGAGTTCGTTTGTAAATCTACTATAGCAAAAAGGAACGGACGATTAGCTCTGAAGATTTCTCTATTTGATCCCATTAATGGCACTATAGAAAGTCCTATAAATACATTTAATATTTTATTATTTAAAAGATCATACAAAAATAGTAATAAAAATATTAAAAGGATATTTTACCTGTTAACGCAGCTGCAATAGTTCCTTCTTCATCAACTTCTATTTTAGCATTTTGTAAAATACTTTTAACGTATAAAGGACCGTTCTCTGTAATTCCGGATAAGTCTGCGCTTGTCTTAAACATGGTATAAACTCCCATCTACAAAGGAAAAAAGGAAGATGTTAAAAAAGTTCATATAATTTAAACATATAATAGTGACACTTACGTGTTCCAATGCAAATCGAAGGTCAAGTTTATTTTCTATAGAGAACTTGGGAAGTATCAAATTAACTTCCATTGCGTGAAGGTTTGCGAGTAATGCAGACATAGGTATGTAAGATAAATCCTTTGACAGAATTTGAAGATTTGGATCAAGTTCGTGATTGTTGGGAAGTAAAACTATCATTGCAGTCTTTCCATCCTGAAAAACAAAAATTAACGTTATCCTCTCAATGTATAGATTCATTCATTTTTATCATAAATCAAATTAGAAAGAACGATTATTGCTACATACAGTATATGGTATTTCTATTACATCCGCATTCAAAGATGCAATGTGTCCATAAGGATATTCTGCAGTATTCGTCATAAAGTCTGTATTTTGACAACCAATTTTAGGAACATAGAAACAATCAGTGAATCTTAAATTTCTATCAAACGATTTTTGCCACCGTCCTTTGAAGTATAATGCTGACGTCAAAATCAAGGTCGTATCCGCGTTAAGACTACCTGCAAGAAAAAAAGTAATCATAAAAACAACCGTATGAACGATGTTAATCATATAGTAGAATCGAATTTGTACCAACCAGGATTTATGATAGACTTAACGTTGTTACGAGTAGCAACGCGTACCCAGTTATTGATCGTTTCTTCAGCATTATGTTCATTTGTAAATTCAAGAGACTGGATATCTCCACCGTAATATCGTTTCAATATAGTATCGTAATTGTTCATTATTTTTAGACCACTTTTAGCCCATAATCGAGTCGCTACATCGATCTCCGTACCATTTTTGAAGGTCTATGGAAACAAAGACCTTATAAATGCACTCACATACATATTGTTTTTTTTTTTTTAGAAGTATTGTTAAAAATATAAGTATCGAGAAATTATGAATCGATGTCAAGGTATACTTTCAAAGCCGCGAAAGTATGCTGAGCGATAGTCCTGATTTCTTGCAAATTTTCAGGCAATCTTAATGCAGCCTGTATTTCTTGACGAGTTTGTCCTTTAGCACCTTCGGCAAGAGTCATCAGAGTTAATTTAACACTCGCAGGCGATATTATTACATTCCCTTCGATTTCTTTGTTCACCTCCTTAAAAATATAAAATTTCATCAATGATTACAATATACAATCAATTGTTATCTATTTAACTTGGTCTTACCTGCAACAAGTCGATGTTGAAGAAATTATATCGTTCCTCTCCATGGGGTATTAAAAATACATCATCTATGAACAATCAAATATAAAAGGATTATTAAGAAAAAGAAAAAAAAACAGAAACATTAATTATTTTTTTGACATCGTAATTAACATAAATCACTCATATTGTCATTAGTATGAAATTACCGTCAATATTACATAACAGTATTAAAACTCTTATTCTTAAAGGAATATCACAATAAGAGATAGAGTGAGCATAGCTATTTATATATTCTGTAGCTGGATACAACAAGATAATGTAGGAATTAAATTGAATTGTGCAGATTTTCAGCCTCAATGATACTCTTTAGTTTACTCGCATGGAAACTACGTTTTCGATCGAATATGTAAATGATAAATTCTTTGTATGCATGCATGCGTGCGTGTATGTAAGTATTTATATATATATATATATATGTATGTATGTATGTATATATATGTATATATATGTATATATATATACCTGTTATGGTATACGCAGAAGAAATGAAGAGAACAGAAATAACGATCAACAATGGTAATAACTTCCACATATTTTGGCACTACACAGTTAACACGATAACAAGGATCCGTTATATAAACCGGCACTCTGATATTATGAATCTTTCTATCTTTTTTTTTTTTTTTTTTTTGAAAGATTTCGTATGTTATTATGGAACAATTAATACTCCGATACGATCAAGACAAGTTCTGACGGTGGAATGAAACGACTTCTCTGTTCAACGTTCATCCACTATGTGAATCGAATGCTGGGTAACGTGTACTCCCCTCTTTGAAAACCCGAGTTCATTGGATATCCCTAATTCAATATGAACAAATCAAACGATATTTTATTGAACGATCTATACCATAATAATGATACGTATATCATAAAAATTCTTTTTTTATTTATAGCGTATTAAAGGTGAAAATAAAAATCAAAATTTATAGAGTATTTTACTTCTCTTAGATAAAGAAAAATAGATAAATAAATTTTCTATACACAAAGAAACTAAAATAAGAACTCTTCCAGGAAATACGATACATTTGTCGTATTTTTTTTACATTTTAAAGGAAGTATCGATATTTCTACGATTTTCACTCGCACCTGATTTATTTTCTCGTAAATAATTGATGACATTTATAAGTATATCGTATCAACGATGTGTCATCGAACCAAATCGTTTGTCTACGTGTGTAACTATGTAAACATAAAGAAACGTTTATATTGGTACGTTAACTGATACATATATAGGTACCTCCTATTTCTTCATAAAGGTATATAACTGAAAGAAATTTAGGGTTCTTATCCGAATAATGAAACATTTATATCTAACAACTTGGGAATTTCCGTGCTTTTACGTCATGGGAACGTCCCAGGAATGTGTATTTTTACACGAACTTTTTGCTTATATCTAATCATGCGTATACAACATATATATATGTATGTGTTTATATATATATAATCTAAATTTTTTCTATAGAGAAAAAGTATAAATATATATAAGTCTTATGACTCACACAATTATAAGCTATATTTCTCTTCCGACTAAAATTAGAAAATAATGTTAGAGGAAGAAGATGAAAGGTTCTAGGTGGATTACATATTCACGATCATATTTTTTTCATAATTAAAATAATTCAAAATGCCTCGTAAACTGATCATTTTTCGACATTGTTTCCTAATACTTTTCTATTCAAAATGGCCTGAGGAATTAATTTATGCAAGACAAAATTATAAAGTACTATTAAAAAAAAATAATAATAATATCGATAATCTTAAAAAAATTGACCCCAAGACAAAAATTCTTTCCACTGTCACAAGTACTTCTTTAAATAATGTAACTTTCTTCTAAGGACTTTTTTTATAAAATCATAAATATTGGGAATATTTAAATTCCGACTTAAATGCGTCACCCTGTATATATATATATATATATATATATATATATATATATATCGTCTAGCGGAATACATATATATATATACATGTATGTATACTTATATTTGTGCAAGTACTATGGTGTTTTGTCAATAAATAAAAAAAAAAATAGAAAAAAAAATTTGTAGGAAAAATCAACAAGGAAGAACGTAACTCTGTTGTCATATTTACAAGTTATAGTTAGAAAGATATTATAATCGAATACCTTATTATTTAAACTCGTATCATACTCCGAAATATTCAGCTGAACTTTTCGTTTAGTTTTTCTATTATAACTTTATTATAATCATTATTCTTTGGTACATAATTTTTTCATATTTGGATGAATATAACAAGTTTTTCGATTGACTCTCAAATTTAAAATAAACGTTTTCTATAACGTAAGAGAGTGTAATAAGAAAAAACTTGTTACCACCTACCTATATAATTTCACGTAGTATTAGTTTATTTCAAAGTTATAGCCTCTTAAAATGCTGTTGTTACGTTTCACGAACACTGTTATATAGTACTCGTTAACTATTGAAATTTTTATCTTACCATTAATTTAGTCGGTTTAATTAATTTTTAAAATTAATTTCTAATCACCGGTTTCAAACGTAAAATAAATCTTCGAAAAATCACGACCGTCGAAAACGTTAAGAAAAAATGATCGAAGTGTTAAATAAAAATAAATAACCCATAACCAAATTACACCATAAAAAGCTACAATCGTTTGGATTGTAGAGAGAGATGTTAGTATATTGGATCACGTCAATCACCATTTATCAAATCCTAATTTTATAATCCTTTACCGGAAGTGGGTGGTAAAGATGGTCGCGTTCCTTGACCTGAATTTGATGTTAAATCTATTTTTACATTTCCTGTACTTCCTTCTTGTTGTAGAGGATTCATCATTTTTCCAATGTAAAGAATAGTACCCGTCGATTCGTCCTCGATATAGAAAACGAACGGATGATCCGCGTGGAAGGTTTGATCAGAAATTTTGTTACCGATTTGTACACCTATGAGAAATAAATATATAACAATCTCAATTAGACCTCCATAATGAAATGTAATATTAAAATCGCACACTAGTTATATCTATATTTTTTCATTCTTTTTTCTCTCCTCTACAAGATTAATTCATATTCAAAAGTTAATGTTTGCCAGGCAAAAATTATATCTACTATAAATTTCACATGTTATAACGTTTATCGTAAGCAAATAAAGAAAAATTGGATTGAAGTTAATAAATTCTACGTATATAAATTAGAGCGACATTCTACGATAATCACAATCGTTCGAACGTGAAATAATATAACACATGTTTTTCTGTCTATCTATATACTTCCCGTATGATAACAATGATATTCGTTTACAATAAACTTACCGGTGACAGCGTAGGCGGTTGTTCCATTTTCATTCACTTCAATACCAGTTTTTTGTAGGACATCTGAGACGATGAGGTGCCGGGAATCGCGTTTTTTCTTTGCTATACCCGTCAAAGTAGCCGTATCGTCGAATATATCTCGAATGCCCAACTGTAATGTATTAAAACGAATAGAAAAAAAAACATATAGAAATTAGTAACATATATATTAGTAATATAAGTTTTTTGCACATACCTCGCGAAGGGAAGGCTCCAAATGGCTTGTAAAGTCGAACTTGAATTTTGGAATGACCACTTCAACCGGCATGTCTTGCATAAGCCATACGTGTCTCGTCAATATAAAAGGATTAATTACTTTCAACAGGTGATCTACTCCGTTTAACGTATATGGTAGTATTAAATACATAGCAAATTTGTGACCCTAAAGGTAAAATCAAATAATGAGTAAGATCAGGAATTACCCATGTAATCTATGAACACTCATTCATTGGAAATCATTCGATAGCTAGTGAAGAAATCAATCGAATTCATATTTTTGAGATAAGATCTTTTTATCAAAGGAGTCACGATTTTTTATACACATTGTCCGGCATGAATGGATAAATCAGTCGGTTTTTTTTTCATAATAAAAAAGAATATTAAAATGGCATTCGCCTATAATCGCATTGTCTTGTGTATGTTAATAAATACAAATATTAATATCTACGTATACATATATATATATGTGTGTGTGTATGTGTGTGAAATAAATTTAACCAAGTCGATTGCCGATAACCGGTGACTATATAATATGCCATTGCAGTCAATGTGTTAAAAGATTTACTGTAACGTTGATAAGGACTTACGTCATACGGTATTCGCAGAATCTGTGCGTCCAATTCTGAAGATTCTGAATAATAGAATCGATCGATTGTTGTCATGAATGGCACATCAACACTAATGTTTGTGCTCGTATAAAATTTCCCCATGTAAGTATTTTTAGATGAGAAGAATTGGCGCCTCCAAGTGCCCTTGAAAAAGAGCGCATTGACAACTAGCATTAACGAGTCCTTTATATTGTTTTCTACAAAAAAAAAAAAAAAGAAATACAGATAAAAATGTAAAACAGAATTTGTGTTTAGTTTACTAATTCATTCATATTTCTAAATATTCCTTATTATACTGACCATCTTCGATCAATCTACCGATATTCCCATGTGTCACATTTTTTACCCAATCATTAACTTCCTCGGTAATTAACCGAGTATCCGATAAATTTGCATTTATAAGATTAACCCCGTAAAATGATTCGATGGTGGCAGCATAGCGTTGTCTCGTAGAAATGGAGGTATCGACATAAAGGCGTGTACCGATATCCAATTCGTACCGAGAACTTATCATCTGCAAACGTACAAGCAAAAAGTATGATTTCATTGATTACATTAATAACTATCATTTTAGCATCTGATATCGCCAAAGAAAAAATAATATCCTGTTTATCTACTTGTAGAGGACGATCGATACATTCTTTGTAGCACACGATCAATACGTTCCACGGGGAGAGTGAGAGAGAGAGAGAGAGAGAGAGAGAGAGAGAGAGAGAGACAAAATTAAAAATAATAAATTATACATTTACCTTTAATGATTGAAGGAGTTCAGAAAACTTATAGCGAGTCGCCGTTCTACTGGCTGGTAATTGCATAACTCCAGCTAATTCATGAGCTGTTTGATCCTGAGCTCCTTCGTAAAGCAAAACTAATGCCATTTTCACGGATATCGGTGATAATAATATATTTCCAGAATATCTCGTTCCCAAAGTCTACAAAAGAGAGATATAAAATTAAATTCAATTCAATGGAATTAGATTAAATGTTTTTATTTGTATTTGCTTTATTCGCGTAGTCGCTTGAGAAGTACTCACTTTAAAAAGCATCCAGTCAAAAACATTAAACCGTTCTCCTAGATAAGGAATGAAATCCTCGTCGCCATCGTCATACGTAGTAATATTGGTTTTCATTGTTGGATTTGTAACATTTAGATTTTTTTGTTGTGTCTGTATAATGGCACTTTTTGTCGTTGGTACATGCAGAACGCTCCATAAAAATAAAGCGCAACCTATAATTAGAATCTTTTAGCATTTTCTGACAAGAGAGAAAAAGACAAAGAGAGAGAGAAAGAGAGAGAGTAACGAGAAGTAACGGGAAGTAACGGAACAACGTTTCCTTTATCGAAATTTATTCGAATGACTTTACAAACACTCGAATTACAATGCTCAAACGAAATCGCATAGATCATCGCCGAAGGGGACATATGTTGGGTACCGAAACAACTCGTAACCTTGACTTTTAATGACAAGTGAAAAATAAATTAAACAACTTTAGAATAATTAAAGATGATTAATAAGTTTGTTGCGCGTCAATCAATATTAACAATTGTCAACAAATAAGAGAAAAATCTCACGTTTAATTAGAATTTAATTAAACGTTATTTAGTAGCGTTAGATGGGAACACTATGAGTACATCTATCAATTATATAGCTTTTCCATTGATTACGTTATCACTGTACTCTCGGTAAATTAATGTCATCTTCATTAAAAGGTAATCGTTAGTTTTGTCTTGTTTCTCTCCCCTTTCTTTTTAATGGTATTTTTCATGGACAATTGTATTTCAAATATGTTTATTTATTATATACGATCGTTTCGTTGATTGCATTTCATCATAATCCCGATCGAATTAATATACCAACACTATTTTCGTTAAAAATTATCTTTGATAAAATAATGATTTTTATCAATGATCTGTCCTTACGTTCAAAACGTAACTGTCAAGTATAAAGTCAAATATAAAAGAATTTGAAAGTTAATCAATGATGAACATTAATGCTTACCTAATACTTCGATCGGCTTCATGATGATTATTCGCTAATATCAAACGACTTTATTTATTAAACAAACTCGAACGTTTTTATATACGCGTTAAATGTTCTTCGCGACGTACGAACAAAGTGAGTACAGTAGAGTTCGCTAAAGAGTAAAACCGGTCGAGCATCGGCCGCTGTGTAAAACTTGAAGAGTATAAAAGAGGAAGAGTGGTGGAAAAAGAAATATGGTGGGGAGAGGGAAGAATAGAATCGCTGAAGGAAACTAACAGTTTATGTGACTCACAAGAGTATTTCTTTCTGGAGAATGTTTATCGTGTTAATTTTTAATGACTTCTTAATAGTATACGTGACGAAATTAACTAAGAATAGAAATCGTATATTGATATAACATTAATATCTCCAGATCCTTTCATGACTCTCCAGGAGATCCTCGTGAAATCCTTTGACGTAGAACATTAAATAAATCTTACTTTTGTAGATTATATCTCGCAAGAATTTTTCCCTTATAATCATCGATACAGTGTTGTTTGACCACAATGACTCGTTAAATAGATCGATTTGATAAAAGGACGTATAATTCAAAAACAAGACATAAAAATTATAATATCCGTGAGACGGGGATTGGACAGAGTATTTTACGGAAAAGAAATTCGACGAGAGAATGTTACGATACTGTTTGTTAGCGTTTATTAACGATGAAAATTATTACGATCGCAGTTTCATCATGAGATGCATAAATAGGAAAATCGAATATAGGAACTTTAAGCAAGAACGAATATGATAACTACAACTATAACAAATTTAATTGATAACAATAATAGTTATTATTGGCATTTCGTTGTTTATTATTTTGATTTACTGCGTTTTTCTTGTTGCATGGCGTTATACTTATTGTACGCTCTCAAAATGTACACCGTAGCTGCATTTAAGCTTTCGGGTGTAATGTAGGCTCGTGCCAGATCCGCGACCTGCTCTTTCATCTGTTAAACATAACGGATATGAAATAATTAGCATAGATCTTTTAATAATTAATTAGTACGTACTAGATAGAAATGCAAATTCCATCTCGTTACCTGAGAATTGTACAGCGAGAGATCCAAAATATTATTGGAACAGATCGATGTGAAAGTGCATACTAAAATGGTGATAACACCACCCACGGCGAGGGCAAGTAAAAAGTATACAAGGTAGGTCCCAAATTGAGTTCCATATACCATAATGCTTGTAGCCAAAGGAATCAAGCTTGTTGCGAATCCAGAAGACAACTCGTGCTTTTCTTGAGGCGATGCTGTTATCGGGACTTGATATTCATCTTCTTGTAATCTCGATTGAACAGGATCTTCATTCTTTATATATTCAGGATAGCTTGGATATTGATATAGCACGGGCGATAATTGACTTCCTTGCAAATACGAATACGTTTGCAATTGATTATCGATTCGATTCTGAGCGACCGTCGATTGTTGCAATTGCTCTTGTGGTTTTTGAGTTGATTGAAAATTGCTGTTACGTTTTACGATCGAACCCGCCAATCCCAAGCCAATCAATGTAGATATTATTAAAAAACGAAACATATTGTTCCTTTGACGTAAATCCACACTTTGCTTTAATGAGAATCTACAAATTAAATATATATATATATATATATATATATATATATATATATATATATATATATACAAAATAAATTGTTATAACTTATTGACGATGTACTTACGTTCTTTCTAGTAGACAGGTGAAGTACACGAATTTTTCAAACCGTTCTTCTCCGTTTAACGTATTTCGGCAAATGACGAATATTTTCGTACCTTCTGCTTATATAGTACAGGCAGAATTTGCAGGTAAATTTCTGCGCGTCGTTTTTCTTTCTTTGATAGTTCATCCCTTGCTGATTAAGGACAGCACTTTCACTTGACAGAGCATACCTGCTCCTTTAAAACGACTTAATCTTACCCATTTTTCTATACAAAAACTGTGTACTTCTTACCATGACTAATTTCTTAAGACCTTTTTACGTGTTATTTCTAGCAGGAATGAGAAATAAATAGTATACGTTTTATTTTTTCTTTTTCTTTTTTTTTTGTTTTTTTTTTTTTTTTTTGAAAAAATCATTATAATATTTGTTATTGCAGTATATAAATTATATAAAAATATCATATCCAAAATAAATGGCACATTACAAACGTAAAAATGACCGATTATAGCTAACGGCTACCAAATTTATACATAAATACGTTCGTGCATTAATCTTAACCGACTATTTATTATTATCTTCTTCGATACCGTCGACTCTTTATGTTTAATTATTTTAGTCGCTGGTCGTTATTTATTAATTCCACTTTTCTCCCCTATATAGATTATCTTTTATCTAGTTTTAAACACAAATAGAAAATTTTATATGAATTAATAATATTTGGTTGGAGAACATGTATTAAGTAAAAATATCTCTCGCTTTACCATCGAGTGAAAATACACGTTGGACGATCGTGGTATCGAAGATGATAAAATAATATTTATATTGTATAACAGAGACGTACAAAGTTGGCTCGTGCGTTTCCGATTGTTCTTTATTTCTATTTTTTTCTTCTTTTTTTTTTTATCTAAGTATGTACTTGACGTCTTCTCGCTGTTACCATATTCGAACAGTTCAACGATTGTTCACTGTTGTTACATTGCACGCCACGATCTTACTAGATTTTGCTGTACAAATAAAGAATTTGCATATCAGTTTACTCATTTCAATTATAACATCTAAAAACGCTGAAATAATTACACACGAGCATAAACAATCAAGGGTAGCGGTGGTGGGAGAATCATTTTTCCATTTTTTCGGCGAAAAAATTTGCACGTGTCTGCGATATACGATATAATATTTTAACGAGAAACGATATTCCCATTCAAGGTTAAATAAATTTTATTATAGAACAATGCTCTACCATCTATAAACATTTTCGTAAAAAAAAAAATAAATAACAGTACAAATATTACATTAGGTGTAAAATTAAAAGTGACGGTATCAAAGATAAATTTTCTTGGTTTCCATCCTTCACAATTTCGTATAATATATAATAACATTTTTAATCTTACACTCTATGTATAACGCAATACAAAATTTTATGGATGTAGTAAACCTTTCAACATCATCGACTCTTCTTGAATTTCTGTACGTAATCTTTCAGTTTCATCCTCGCTACTCGTAGAAATATTTAATACCTCCAACTTTTTCCTTTTTTTCCTATGTTTCCACCCTCTACTCTCAGATCTGTTAGATTTAATTCGTTTCCTTTTCCTGTTTTCTAACATTTTCTCTGCTTCTTCCAGTATAGAATATCCGTGAATATGTTTACTCTCATCGACGTCATCTCGATCACCATTTATGCAAAAAGAATCCTAAATAAAACAAATGTTATATCAGTTAATTGACAAGTATTAATTATGATATGTACACATCAAATATGAAGTATTAAAATTAACCTCAAGATATGTTTCATTGGCCTGCGAAGAAGGTTGAGAATATATCTCTTCCATTTTATTAAATTCTTGGGGTTCTTTAAAAACAAAGGCACCGGGTCGTTTGATAGGACTTTTAACGGCTTGTAAATATAAAGCATGCATATCATCATCCGTTGCGTGTTGAGTGTAACTAACAAAACCTGATAGATCCTCGTCTTTACCAGAACTTTCGTCGGAACTATTATCAAAGGATACTTCTGCCTCATTATCTATATATTCGCATTGATTTTTCATATTGCTTTTATCTTTTTTTGATTGACTTTTTTGCGAGGAATCCCTTGAAGATTCGACATGCTTCGATTGAGTCCTCTGACTAGTTTTGTTAGAATACTGTTCTTTTAAATATCTATCTGGGGCTTTAAAGGAGCTTAAATTTTTTAACATCATCCCTCGTGCTTCAACTTTATCTAAGGACTTGTCTTTGAAATTGCTACTACCTGGAATAGACGTATCATTATTTCTATTTTTCTGTTCAGAGAAATAACTAGTTTCCAAGTCATTTAATTTTTCTATATCGTTTAAATTTATAACAAAATCATTTTCAGAATCATTCTGATCGTCCATGGAAATGGAATTAGAAGAAGTATGTTTTATGGCAGACAATTTTTTTGATAGTCGCAAAGAACTACTTTTAGTACGTTCTTTCGATTTGGGCTTTTGATCGAATGATATCCATTCGTCGCTATCCGTATCATTCCACGTAATATCATTTACGAAAGACGATGCCGCAGTATTGGTATTGATATTTTTTACCGTTAAATTAGCGTTAGTAGAATTGTTAAAGTATTTGGAATTTACAGTCGGAATAGACGATACTTCAAAATCGTTATTCCATTCAAAAGCATCAACTTTAAATTGATTATCGCTTATACGTTTTAATTTTTGAGTAATATTGAGTTTTGGTTTTGGTAAAATTTCATTTGTCGGATTTTCCTTGTTCGATGATTCGTTGCCTGCAGTATTAATTTCTGAATCTTCTTCCAATTCGGATGCAAATATATCATCTTCTGATTCGTAGTCATTTCTTTGTAGATTACTTTGTAAGTGCGATACATTATTGGTTGATGTATATTTGAACTTCTGTGCTGCATATTGACCTGTACCTTTTATTTCTGAAAGCACACGTTGAGCATTCGCGTTTGAATTTATTTTGTTTATTTCATTAACAGCTTGAGTTATGGAAAACATACTCTCGCAGTGCTTTGAATGTTCTTCCTTAGCTTGCATTTTCGGTAATGTTAAATTATTTCTTCTTTCTTGCATTTTATTTGTTGTCACTATTTTGGAAGAGTAGTTGTTCGATGAGTCCAATTTCTTTAATTCGTTGTTTTCGACATTATCGGTTTTCAATTCATTGTTTTCGACATTATCGGTGTTCAATTCATTGTTTTCTAAATCATTATCAATTGACTCAAATGAATCATTGAATATATCTTCAAAAAAGCTACATTCAATGTCCATTGGTACATTACGATTTGTATTTAGATCATTAACATCGTTACGCTGTTCGCTATTCCTTACATTTGGTACAGATTCTGTTTTGCTGTGTTCTGCAATATTAACATTAGTATCCAGATTATTTACATCATTTTCATTAGGATCTAACATTGTATCATCAGAATCAGTACTTTCATCGAGTAGATCTTCAAACCTGGATTCACTAACATTAATACATTCATCCATTTTTGTGTTTACTGGGCTCATAATGTTATACCGGTTGTTACAGCAAAAATTGTCGTCATCATAATCACTTTGAGAATTTTCTTCTGGCAATTCTATGTTTAGTTTAATGTTAGTTAAATAATTACCCAAGTCATCAAGTATATCTAGACTAGGTACAGTGAAATCAACGAAACTTATAATTGATTCATTTAAGGACACGTAAGTCATATCCATTTTAGGTTTATCAAGTTTGATTTCCTCTTCCGATTTCTTCATAGCACACAATGTTAAAAAATCAACTGCTTCAGTATCACAAGTCAGCAATTTAACGTTCGATGCTTTTATTGAATTAGTTTTATTATTTAGGTCAGTAATTTCTATTATAGTTGGTTTCACAAGTTCTACAATATCATCATCGTCATCATTATTAAACTGTTCATTAGTTTTTGTATTTACGAGAAATTTGGACAATGAAGGTTGATTCGTATTTTTTATATCGTTTGTCAAAGCTGGAAGAAATGAAGCCCATTTTTAATTATTATTAATAATATAATGATAAAACATAGTTCACTTGTAAGAAAAATTATTGTACTAAAAATATTTACATTGTTTGGTATTTTTGGTCTTTTTTATCGATGTTTCTTTTGACTTTTTATTATCCACCTTCTTGGACTTTTTACCTTTCCTCTCGGGAGTTTTTGGTTGTACATTTATATGCATTTTACAACATTTTGGACTACATATATTTGGTATCATGCGAGGATTGCTTTGATATAAAGAGGAAACGATATTGCTTGTATTAAGAATTTTACTGTTTAAAGATTCTCTTCTTGCTATTGTAGATCTTAAAGCCTGCAGATTCATAAAACAATGCATATATATATATATATATATATATATATATATATATATATATATATATTATTTGTATTTAGAAATAAATATAAAAAATATAATATTACATACTTCGTGTTCTTTGCCATCCGTAACAAGAACTATTATATGACCCTCTCGTTTTCGACCAGTTCTTCCCATTCTTTGTACAAGACGAGTAGGAGATTTTTGTGATACATCAAAGCATATTATCAAGTCTACTTCTCCGACATCTAATCCTTCTTCACCTATATGAGTGAAAAATAATTGTTATTATCAATTTTATTGAAATACATACAAATTTATTGTATTATAATATATACCTATACTTGTAGAAATGAGTACATTGACATGATTTTTTCTGAAATCTTCTATTGCCTTTACTTGATTTTTCTGTTTTTGTTCAGCTTGACCAACAAACATTTGTGGTCTTATCAAGGGTCTTGCTTGTAACAATAATACATATACCTCGCTGACAATCTCTCTATACTATACTTAAAATTAAAAAGACTACTGTTGAAATAAATATTTGTAAAAATATATATTTATATAAAATGGACGTATATATACAAACCTCTACAAACACTATAGCCCTTGTATCATTTCCAATATTACTTGCCATCTTGAAATGATGCAATAATAATTCTCTTAATTTTAAAAACTTATTATGTCCGAATACAAGATCTTTTGGAATCTAAAAATACAAAAACAAATATACAAAAAGTTATACGAGTATTAATATGATAAGTCAAACGGTGAATAAAATATTAAAACGTATAGTAAATTTAAATACAAACTTCAGGAATATTTCCATGAATAAATAGTTGAACATCAGGAAATGGTCCCAAATATGTTTGAATTTCTCCAATTAATTCTTGTAATTGAATTTCACTATTCATCCAAAATTTATCAGAATGATCTTAAAAAAAATTAAACGTATTAGGTATATTACGACTGCTATTAAAATTTGTATTAAATAAACACATACTTTGAAAAAACTTATAAAAGGCACGAAGTCCATGGCGAACCATTAATTCATAAGCATGATACATTGTAAGGAGTATATTTAATGTTTTTTTAATTTGGCCATTATTTCCTGATTGATTTGTCGTCTTTTGAAATTCCCTCATTATCATGAATATCTAGTTATAAAATATGTATTATATTCTTTTAACATATTAAAATATCAGAAACATGATTTAACTATTATTATATAAAAAAGAACTTACTTTGCCTTTAGAAATATTCGCAGTTTGTCCCCGAATAACATTACATTTAATGAGAAATTTAACATGACGATCCATTATATTAATATATCTCTCTTTATACTTTTCTAATTCTTCACCAAGAGGTACTAAAATAATATCTGTCTTTCTTCTATTAATATATGGCGTTATATCTGGAGATGTCTCATCTCTTAATTCTATATGTGCAATGTGTAAATTTTGCACTACCTATAATAAAATAAATTTTAGACAAATGATAAATTAATAATTTAAAGGAACTACTATTAAATTACCTGATGAACATTAGCAATTTTATTTCCTGGCGTTGCAGAAAGTGCTAGTATTCTAAAATATTGATTTTTCTCACTCAATATACGGATACACTACAAATATTACAAGTCAAACAAAATAAAACATATTAACTTTGTTTATCATAAGCAAATGTAGAAAATCAGGTACCTCACAATATGAATGTTTACCCAATGCTTTATGTGCTTCATCTATCACAACACATTTTACAAGTTCACTGGGAATGATATTATTTTCAAGATCATTATGAAATACTTGAGGTGTAGCAAAAAATATTCTTTTTTTAAACCAAGCTGTTTGACGTGCCTTATGATTTACACTACCTATTAAAAGAAAAAAAAAAGTTATTGTATGAATTATAAACTTAAAAAAATTATATTACTGCTTAGATTGAATAATGTTGAGATTACAAGTTGATATCTTATGAAGTACCTGTGAGTTCAATACTTTCTGTACTTGGAATACCCATTATATTATGACACGCATCAATCTGTTGAGCAACTAAGGGCTTTGTTGGTGCAAGGAACACAACTTTTCCACGTGGATACCATCTCCAAAAATTATACATTACCACAGCAGCAATAAATGTTTTTCCCAATCCTAATAACAAAATAAATGTTCTTAATCTCTAATCACTTTCATAGATATACTTATAAAAATGATTTTTAGAAAAATAACAAAAAATTATCTTACCAGTTGGTAGACATATCAAAGTATTATAATATAAAGCTTTATTAACAATATTAAATTGATACTCTCGAACAGGATAATTCTCTGGATATATCCATATATTTCCGGCAGACAAATCAAATCCATTTGTCTGCGAATCGGTTGAAATGTCAGGATTCTGCGTAACTTCCATTTCATTAAGTTCTACATAATTAAACATTACAAAATATACCTTTATTGCATCTTAATAATTTTATACTAACACAGTAATAATATACCTAAATCATTCATGAGTGAAATACGAATTATTTCTAGTGGAGATGAAAAAATACATAAATTTCAAAATGCAATGGTAACACATTTAACTATGCAGCATTAAATAGGTTATCTTTCAGATAACAAAAATTAACATGCAAGATTCGAAATTTCACTGCATTTTATGTCATCGTATCGATTCAACAGTATACTTTTATATTTATTTTTATCAGCGAAAACAGTATACTTTTATTGTTATGTTTATCACATGCCAGTTTGATAAGAATACCTTCTCTCTTCTTTGTTTCATAAAAATAAACATAGTTTCATCACAAGACCATACTTTTTTTCATAATATTTGATCTATGTATATATGAAATACTAACATCACATAAACAATAACATCGCACAGAACAAGATTTTTTGTTTGACAATCCTTAAGAAACAACGTGATCACGGATCTGCATGTACCTAACTCCATTTTGAAAACGGTTAGAAAAAATTAACCAATCGTGATGAAGTTTCTCCACGTGATCAAACACTTGATAGTAATAAATGAAACTCATGAAAGTCAAAGTAATCAAAGATTCTTAAATCAATGTAATATTAAAAGAAAAACAATAATTTAGTACATTTTCTGTAACGTGTATACAAAAATGGACTTAAGATTCAGGTTTATGGTTAATAACGTATGAACAAAAGAGGAGATATTATACTTAATTTCATAACTTATTTGTATTAATTTTTATCATAGTTTAATACTTTCTGCTTTTAGTACATTTTTGGAGTATAGTGTACTCATTTGTAATATCGAAAAATTATTATTTTCATTTTTCAACATTTATTTGATTGCGAAGTTGAAAATTCTGATTAAACAAATCTACAGAATTTTTACATATTTTTTCAATATGATTTACAACAAAGATAATTATCATAAATACGTATATACCTTGTACACATGCACATTCTTAAATGAACATACATACATTTTGACATACATACATATATACATTTGAAGATAATAAAATTGCAATGACCATATAACATTCTGTGTATATAGCATGTATTTTAATTTATTATATGATTAGATTTATGCTTTAAAATTATAATAATGGAATGATCTATAATGATTCAAATATTTCATTGTCAATTCATTGAATTTATATACAAGTTGTTTTATGTATAAGTTTCTTAATCAAAATGACATAGAGGAAGTATCGATTTAGTATCTCAGATGACTTATGTGTATACATACATACATATATATATATATATATATATATATATATATATATATATATAACTGTAACTTTTCTATACGGAGATTCATATTTTAAATATTATATTTTTTTTTTGTGTGCAAGTATCATACATCTTTACATTACGCATAAAAATATAAATTATTTTCATAAAAACGTATATATACAAATGCACCTGATTCATTCTTAAATAAGACTCACATTTGAATGATAAAATAGAAAATGATAAATTTTTAAGGATCTTATATCGGTATTACTTAAATTAGTATCAATCACATATGCCTTATAGAAAATATATCGATAACAGTTTCTGTAAGTTTTATATATGGATTGTGTTTGTGTGTAATTTTTTGAATGTTGGCTGTATGAATGTTCATGCAAGGACACTTAAAGCAAGGCACAGATATATTTGTGGCATTACTTCAATGGTTATAATATCACGTAAAAAATCTGTAATATTTAACATTTGACAGGTTTTCCACTGTTTAGGAATAAAAAATAGTTGCACTTTATAGCCATAGGATTGATGGTAGCCAGTGATCTTGTATGATTCTTGTGTTGTTTTTTTGTATAATTATAAGTATAGTAAATATAGAATGTATATCTGTCTTTTAATTAAAATAAAGACCATATTATGTATATATTACACAAATTTTATATCTGCTAAAATACAGGTAATATTGCAAACTAGAGATCATTATTTTCACTTAGGATTTAAATTAGCAAATCTAAGCTCATATAAGTATAAAAATATAATGAAGCAATTAAATGGAAGAAGCCACGCTTAATATACTTTCAACAAACTATCTTTTTTTTTTACATGATGTGCGTTTGAAAAATTTTTCAGTACTGCTTATTTTAGAACCAGACCTTTCTCAGTCTCCAATATTTGATTAATTATTATGAAGAAGGTATAGCTTCTTTCTCCTGAAGAAAATATATCTTCTTTCTTCTGAATTAGGTACATGTATAGCTTAAATATACCATACAAGAAAAGAGAAATATATCATATAGAAGAAGTTATATTAATGTTGAATGTTATATCATTTTTTTTCTTTCTTATTCATATTTCCATTTTTTTTTTTTTTTTTTTTTTATAGTAACTGTAATCTGTTGTGATTATGCAGGCATATGATTTATATGAGTTGATAATAGATAATTGTTTACAATCGGAATTTTTCGTTTTTCCGGGACTTGATCGGTATCATTCAACAGAAATGAAAACTTCGAATTCCAATCTCGATCAAAAATATTTTCCAATTGTTGTCTTATACTTTCATGATTTTTATGGCCAACATCTTCAAAAACCGTTCCAATTCCTAGAAAGTAATCAAAAATAATGTTAAATAATTATAAATAATTATAAATGTATTTAAAGAAATTTTACCTGCTGTGTTTATAAAGTAGTCACCAGACCAATTACTTGTACCAATGTATGCAGAAATATCAGTAACCATATATTTGTTATGATTGACTCTTGAAAATGGTATATTGTCTAATTCTGGAGAAGTGGGTACTACAAATCGTTTCTAAAAATATTAAAGTATAGTTCATTTAGTTTATAGTTTTTTTAAACTAAGATATTAAAATAATTCCCACAGTACAAGAATACTTACTATTTCAATTTTGACATTTCTATAACTATTTGTCAGTTTTTCCAATGATCTAAGAAAGTAACTTTCAGATGCTCTCGAATGTTTCCACAGCGATATTAAGAGTTTGATCGTAACTTTACGCTCGATAGCAGCTGCCCTTAAGGCATTGTCTATTACTGGCCAATACCTGGAAAAAAATGAAGAATAAAATTGAAAACGAATGAAATAAAATAATATAACTTTGTAATATAATATTAACAATCTAACAGAAATACTTACTTTACTTTCGGAGTATAAATAATCAAGGGAAAATAATCCATTACGGATATATAAATGAATTTTTCTGCTTTTTCTATGCAATGTAAAATGGCATCTATGTCGTTGCTTCTGCCACTGGGTGAAAATGGAGGTGGCGAACTCTGAAAAGAATATTTTATTCATTATTAATAACATCGTACATATATAATGTATTCGTACTTCAATATCTTAATGGAGCGAGATACTTACGGCGATAAACGTTTTGTACTTGTTACCCATTAAGCTAAAATTCATAGGATTATCGATATTTATTTTCGTATTGACGGAATCCGGCCACGCTGGTGGTATTCTGCCATCTTTCCCCAATTGCCAATAGATCTAAACGATGGAATGGATAAATATCTAAATATCGTATACATATAGGATAATAATTAAATTTATTTTATCTTTATAAACGACTAACGTCGAAAATCTTAGCATAGTCCGTCGCCAAACAGGAACAATTCAAAGCGATCAATCCAAGTTCTTTCACTTGCGTAAGAGATCGCCAATCCATGTTTGCCGAGCCAACATATACATGTTGTCTGTCTATCAACCATAATTTAGTGTGAAGCACACCTCCACCTAATAGTCCGGCAAAATTCAAACTTCTTACCTGGAAAAAAAAAATAAACGTGCTTTTACGATCCACAGTTACATATTCTATTAAATAGCATAAATTAAATAGAGTAGTGCGAAAGGAAAGTTCAAAGTGCACTCTACCGAGATCCAACACGTGTTATCGGTCCAAAAGTAAATCGTGACGAAGTAGAGAAATTGGGTTAATAAGTAAACATAAAATTAGGTTGCACCCGCATAGTGTGATGTCCTCGTTAGGCATAGAAGAGACGGGTAGACAACGAAGTAATAGAAATTTACTGGAGTGTTCGTTAAACCGATCGGTAACGCTTCAATAGCAATCGTGCTTCAACGAACAACGGAACAAATGGAATCATAGGACTCACTTGTGCGTGTGCTTTCTTAGTCAATATTTCGGTATCGACGTTCGGATACAAATGAGAAGGCATGTTTTGCGCGATCTTCAATGAAATTTTTCTATCACGGCCTGCTTCTATTAGCGCTTGGAATACTGCCTCGCCCTAGAAATCAATGAATGTTTTCTAACATCATAAATGATGAATCTAATATACATTAATATACATTAATATAATATAATATATATATATATATATATATATATATATATATACAAATTGTGCGTTTTTACCTACCTCTTTCGCACTGTCATCCGGATAAACTTCTTGTCTTCTCATGGTCCAATAAAACGATGCTATCTCTATCGTGTTTTCGGCCATTGCGATTAGATTCATCCAAGAGTCGTATGTAGTCTCGTGTAACACCGTATTATTGCTATAATTCAATCCAATCGGTATGGATTCAACGAGAGATATACTACAGCTATCCATACAAGTTAGTTCGGCATCGATGCTCGTCGAATTTAATACAAATTTATCCGTGGCATGATCGAGAAGGGGTAACAATACGACGAGAACGATGAGTATCAAGATAACCGTTATTGGTATGCAACTTGGTCTGCACCATCCTTGTGCACCCCACCTTTGTTAACAATAATAATACAAACAAGAAAATAGTAAAAATAACAATAATAATAATAATAATAATAATATAAAACATGAGTACGAATAAAAAAAAATTTGCTCTTTTCTTACAAGGAAAAAAGAAAAAAAAAAGAAAGGAAAAGGATTCATTTAATGATCGCATCATTATTACTCGTTATCACTCACTTCGCGTTAGTGAGAGGATCGTCTACGTCGGTTCGCAGCATGAATCCAGATTGGTCCCATAACTCTAAATCGTCATCACCTGCCGACGAATTAACGTCCAATCTTGCATTTTCAGAGACCGTCTAAAACAAGATTCGATCGTATGAAGGATTTTCATTAACGAAACTCGTTGCGACAGTATCATATGAAACGTACGTATGTTGAAAACATTCACATATTTTCCCCTCTTTCACGTTATTATTTATCATCATTGTATTATATTTTATATTTTACAGGCGGCAGCTCGTGTCGTCGATCGTTTTGACGTCGGACGTTTCAAGCGTCGATTCGTCGGTATTCTCGCTAATCGCGTTATCGTAATAACATGGTGATGCGCGCGAGCGCGCGTGCGACAGTAATGAGGTGATTGATAGAAAGGGGGAAGGGGGAAAATGCATGTCAATGGAGCAAATGATTATAATGACAGATGGCGAGGCTCCGCTATGGGAAAAAAGAATGGCTCCGAGAGCTTTACTAATCGAATATCCCGTTACACGATGGTAAATTAATTCGTTTTGGAAAATGTGTTGATGTATAACGTATGTATGCCACGTATATATGTACGTCGTACTATGGACTCAAAAGGAAAACCTTTCACGAGATTTATTTAATTACGAATGTGATGAAACGAAAATTTTAGTACATGACCAAAAAGAAAAAAAAGGAAAAGAAGAAGACGGATCGTGGAACCTAATATCTTTTTTTTTTTTTCTTCACAATTAACCAACATGTTTCGACCTTATTCTTTCTTGTTGGAATAGCATTTTTTTACCACTACATGACAATAACTCCTTTTGACATAATCGAATTACGAATATGACGTTCGCGTGTAATAACAAACAAAGAAAAGAAAAAGAAATGAAAGAAATATAACGTCCACCTTTTTTTTTCCTTTGCGACATCCAGGACGTTTTGACTCTCTCTGCTTTATCTTGTGATTTTTAATAAACCGTGTTATCCAATAACTTTTTCCAAATAAAAATTACAAATATGACGTTTGCGCGTAATATTAAAAATGAGGAAAGGAAGGAGTTAAAATAAAAGGGAAAAGAGACGTTAGCTATTTTTCTTTTTTTGTTTTCTTTTTTTTTTTTTTTTTTACAATAGCCAGAAAAGGTTTCGGTTCGTGAGCTCGATTTTCCACGGTACAATGTGCGAACGACAATGTGCTTATCGTTTTGCGCGAACGTATTGCGTAAGGCAGTTTAGTAAAAATGACTGCAAAAAGGAGGAGAGTCGATAGAACGACCGACTAGGAAGTCTGTCTGAGGCAGATAAACGAACGAAAGGATGAGTGATGTGTGAATGGAGCCTCGTGGTAAAAGAAAATGTCTACATTCTCTCTCTCTCTCTCTCTCTCTCTTTCTCTTTCTCTCTTTTTTTCTCTATCTATCTCATTCTTTCTTTCCTCAGACGGTCGTATTGAAAAAGATAAAAACGGTGTTCCAATTTCGTCATCATCTACGGTCGTCGCCAATGGGCGACATAAAATTTTTGTCTTCTAGCTCAATGAAACAATACATTCGCTAGTACGTTTTCTGGTTCCGACACAAACTAGGTCACTGACTCGTTATTGTTTTTGCGATTATTCCAAAGTTATCGGATTAATAAGATAATCATGATTAATACAATGTTTTTTTTTTTGTATAAAAATAAAAGAAAATAAATAACAATAATAATATCGATTATAATAATATTTATAATCGATACTCATTAAATAATAATAAGTAATATTTTTGAGTCTTTTTTTATGATATTAATTGGAATTAACGAAGTTGATAATTTTTTTCGTTTATGTATATTAATATATAAGTCAGATAAAAAAGAATTGGAAGAATCATTGATCATTTTTATTATTCATTAATCGTAAACTCGATTATTTGATAAGAATAATAATTAATCGTTTATTTTGAAATCATTTTTTATTGATAATATATATATATATATATATATATATATGTATATATATATATATATATATATATATGTGTGTGTGTGTGTGTGTGTGTGTAATAAATCTTAGTCAAACTTTAATTTCTGACAAGAAGATGATAAAATTAAGGCAAAGAAAAGATTTCGGAAGTAGGTTGATAGCCTTCCTTTCGAAATTCATAAGAAAAATTGTTGTCTCGAGACAAAAGAGAAAAGGTAAAAGAGTAAGTAAAAGTTTTTTTTGACATTATCGCCGATATTTTTTACGCGGTTGAAAGGAAAATGTGGCAACGCGGCACCTGGCACCGCGTTCAAATGTCAGTTTTCGAGGCTGATGCATATTTGATGAAGCTTTCTGCTTCATCGCGGTGGAGCTTCGGCAGCCTTATCGATCTATTTTAATACATTTTGTCACGAAACGAAACCTTGGCCCGGTCGACTTCGAACGGGAAAATGTGTCCTAAAACAAAACTGTTCTAATCCTAATGTCCTAAATCACACCCGAAATGCGGTCGCAACTAAGATTCCTCCCGTATTTCTTCTTCTTTTTATTTTTCTTTTTTTTTTTTTCTAATTTTTTTCTTTCTGCGACGAAACACGAAAACGTTCTCTTGGGTCTATTTTTAAATTCTATTACGACTTTATTTCGTGTATATTTACCACGCTCGAAGTAATTACATCTCGTTCTACGTTGTACGAACCGTTTAATTATCAATTGATCGATTTTCGACGAGCCCTCAATTTCGAAATTGTTTCTTCGCCTGACGTTAAAAATACCGCGTAACCGTAATAACGCTCGGCGTAATTTACGACGGTGGTGTATAACTTTGAAATTACGAAGAACGGACCGCCGAAAAATTGATAGCCCCAACGTACCTGTTACATACGCATAAGAAGGAATGTAAGTAGTTACACACCTACAACGTGATAGTTTCGGTGCGATGGGGTTAAAGTTGTTTCGGAAAGTCCGTGAGTAATAAAAATGTCTGGGAGTAATAAAATAGACTCGACTCGATTCCCGAATTCGCGTAAACACGTATATATATATATATATATATATATATATATATATATATATATATATATATGTATGTATGTATATATGCATATATATATATATATGTATGTATATATGCATATATATATATATGTATGTATGTATGTGTAAGGAATAGGAATTATTATACGTTTCGGTATCTCTCAATTTCAGTTACAACGAACAAACACGCGATGTTCTTTTGATATATGTATATATTTTTCTTCTAATTTTTCTCCGATTTTTCATTTCCTGTTTTTTATTTTTCTCTGTTTCTTTTTTTTTTTTTTTTTAATTTTTCTCTTCTCTTTTCGTTACCAATCGAATCTCAAGAGATTTGGAATAATCGAACGGTACGTTCGTACGTCCCGCGAGACATCCGACGAGAATCGATTCGAATCGATATGGACAGATGATTAATGCTCACGAAGACAATATCCACGCTATTTCGTGAGAAATGATGCAGTCACTTTCTTCAAGGTTACCTTTTGCGGGGAACACGAATGATGCGTTTTAAACACGCGATAATGCGGGTCTAGCGATATATATACATATATATATTTATGGATACGTTCGCAAAATTCTCGTTTCCCGTTTATACCAACTACGACATAGAACATCGTATCTACAATGAAATACATCGTCGTATCGTTTCCAAAAGAAAAAAATATTACAAATTAGAGTTCGAACCAATCGAACGGTAATTTTTCGATGTCGCGAGAGTATCATGCCAAGTTTTTCTTTTTCTTCAAAAGAGAATGAGAAAGAGAAAGAGAAAGAGAGAAAGAGGCATACTCTCGAGAAAGAATTTTATCGGCCGGAACACGTATTACTTTCAACCATAAATATCGATAGTACATAAACGTCAATTTATTTCTTTATGCCGGCGGCATTAGGTAGATACACTCAATCCCCCCCCCTTCCCCCGGCTCGCTCTTGGATGGACGTGAATACGAAATAGGGAAAATAAAGGCGACGGATAGAGGATGTACGGGGGAAAATGCAAAAAAGCACTTTCTACCTTTCCATAAATCATTTTCCAATTTCGCTAACTCGTGCCAGAGTGCATCTATCTCATATCTCTGACATCATCATCAAAAGGATTGATCGACAATGGAACAAGAAACAAGTGTTTCGCTTTTGCCTTTTCTTCCTTTCTTTCTTTCTTCCTTTTTTTTTTTTTGTTTCTCATTCGTTCTATCGTCGCCTTTCTCTAAAAATTTTAATTTTTTTTCGTCATGTACCAAGGGGTCTTAGGGAAGTTGATAGAGAGGGACTCGAGAAGAGGCGTGCTTAAGGGAATACTAATCGTGCCGAAGGAGTAAGGTACGATATATAATAACGGCAATAACGGATTCCTCATTGCATATGGTATTATAATCACGAAACTATAGAATGAACTTTAACCGTGTTTCACCGGCACTATCTCATCGTCATCCTTGCCGTCGTCTTTGTCGTCGTCGTCAGTGCCACGGGAATTGGTTTTGATACATCAGATTATACTGTTCTGAGAACACATCGAACTGTTCGTGTCGATGAAGCTCGATGTAATAACACTTGGATCCCCGTAATTCTACGTTTCTACCTCTCCGTCCACCCCCGTTGTTACCGGTCTCATGGGGTTTTTCGGACTTTCGTCCGTTCTCATTGCTTTCGATCATGCACCTTTTCGAAGATGGAAAGAGGGAAACAGAGAAAGAGAGAGACAGAGAAAGAGAGAGACAAAGAAAGAGAGAGAGAGAGAGAGAGAGAGAGGGAGGGAGAAAGTATGTTCGTATGCGTGAGCTCGCCTATATTAGGAGGAAAAAAAAGAAAAGACGTGTGTCCCTGGGTTGAATCGATTATTTACCGGCGAACGATGTCGACGCACGGCATGCAACTTCGACACCTCTTACCTTTCCCTCTCTCCCTATCTCTCTCTCTATTTCTCTTTCTTTCTATCTCAATCACTATAAATGCTGGCCCTCTTTCTCGAATACTTCGGTATAGTAAATAAGGAAGGTACGAAGAAAGAAAGGATCGATGGGCGAGACCGTCGCCTGAAATTTGCCAATAATCTCTCTCAGGGGTGATTTTTATAGGATTAGTCGAACGGTGGGTGCGTGACGCCGAGAATATTTAGGGCAATATCGAAAAAGAAAGAAAGTGAGAGAGAGGGAAGGAAGCGACAGAAGAAGAGGGAGGAGTGAAAGTGAGTGAGGGAGATAGAGATAAATAGAGAGAGAGAGAGAGAGAGAGAGAGAGAGAGAGACAAAGAGTAGGAGTAAACGAATAATTCTCTGTAGAGATTTAGATAATACGTGTTTCGTTACGTGTAATACACGTTACACGTTACAATTTTGCTAGAGACTCCAGTTAACAAGTCTTGATTAAGGGCTTTCAAACTAAATTACATAACGACCGGATTTCTTGGGGTTCGATTTGTTTCCGATTATTTCGAATTATTGGATCGTATGAATGAACCGTTATAGACATAGCATAGGGAAACCTATAATAATACTCTTTCCAAGAACACACGAACATTTTTTCGTAGTACGTGTTAAGATATAATCAATGTTATTAGCCGAATTCGTTGTTCGATGCGTTAAATAACAAACTTTCGATCGGATTTTTTATGGAATGATTTCTAAGAAAACAGATGGAAATAAATGTGGAGACATTTATATCATGGCATACCGATAATTTGTGCTTGATCCTGGGTGTCCTGCTCTTCCTATGCGGCAACAGAACCACAACGTCTTGGTCCTTCGTCTGTGGTTCGGCATATTTCGGATACGGTTTGCCCGTAGACGTTCCTCGTACCGAAGTGGACGTCGATAGTGCGGTCGATCCACCCGCGGTCGAATATTTCGAATATGCAACGTTCGTTACATTATTGCTTCCGCCTCCGTAAGAAACGTTATGCGTATTGTTTACCTAAAAGACGTATATGAAACAGAAGGAAAAAAAAAGGAAAAAAATTATCTACAGAAAGAGGAAATTCCTTTCGATTAAATTACAATGTATAGTTTCAACGTTATTTCCTTCGTTTCGTAATATCTTATCTTTATTCTTTAATTTAAATTACACGAACAGATATACACATACACGGATGAGGGAAGACAAAGTGAACGTCTCCGTTGGAATCATCTTATCAGCTACACTTTGAGACACGTATGACCGCGATCGTGTATATATCGCTGACCTTGCAAAGACACTATATGTTACGTATATCGCAGCATTTCTATGAAGCTGTCATTCAAACACCCACGTACATATATATATATATATATATACATATATATATATATATATATATATATATATATATATATAAAGCGCCGATTATTTTTTCGTACGACTTATTTGAATATCATGCATATTACTTCATCCATTAAGATTATTGTGTTACGAGTACAGAGGGGTAAGAGACAAAGGTTACGAGGAGAAAGGAAGAGAAGCATGCAGCTATGTGGTTCATTGACACAATGCTTTGGAAAAGGGGAACAAATTGCCGTTCGTAAGTACAGTGCTTCGAATCGAATACTCACGAAGATAATCGTCATTTTCATGAAAATATCATGTATGCTCTCTGATAATGATTTTTATCGCGAGATAAAAAACATAAATATGTTATGAGGCGCGCACAAACAAGGCGGGTAAGGAGAAAAAAGAAAAATAAAAATAATTGTGTACACTACACGACACACTATTTCCGCGTGTAAAAACGCGAGGTAAACAAAGAGTTAAGCGTCGCACAACTGGCGACACAAATGTGCCATCTTTGAACTGATGGTCGAGCGGGAAATTTAAACGTGGCCATGATAAATCAATGCTTAAAGATCTACAGAGATGATCTTATCTTCTTTGGCTCTAGTAGCGTATATATTAATTCGAATGGAGATAGATAAAATCATAATCAAATATGCTTACTTACACGTGCACATACGTACGAGATACATAATATATAGATCGATCGTGCATCGGGTAAACTTACCTGTACGAGTATGTGACAGGCTTGCGAGGCTATTTGAAATAGGCCATCCTGTAAATTTCTTCCACTATTATCGGAAGTATCACTACCGCCTCTTTTCCAACCGAAGAAAGACATTCTGAAGTAAGTGTACTTCCTCCGAAGTTAACGTTCAGGTTCTTTCGAAGATGAAATCAGTTTTCTCTTCGAATCAGATCGTAGATCGAAAAGACTTCATCGAATTCGATCCTGTCTCCATATCGGCCGGAAATATTGATTTCTGTTCGGTGTGTATGTGTGTATATATATATATGTGTGTGTGTGTATTTGTGTGAAAGAAAAAAAGAGAAAGAGAGAAATAGAATAAGGAGGACACGTTTTTATATTCATAGCCATGCAAATTTATTCGGTTTGCTTTAACATTAGCGTGCGGATCGAGAGAGCGTACGATGAAATTTCCCGAGCACAAATTTCGATTTGAAATAATTCTATGGGTTCTATAGGTATATAGGTAGATAGATAGATATGTATTAATCGTATCATTAGGCATACAAATGCGATAGGGTGGGTATTTAACTGAGTATCCTTCGGTGATCATTCCGTATTCGGAACGATCGGAAAAGGATTATATATCGGCGTATCACGTTCGTAAACAATAGTGATTTCATAAATGTGGAACGCGAGATAGAGAATAACGAAAGAGAATAAAAAAGATAAGAAATAGGTCGTACGCACGTGTGATCCGTACTGTTCCGCCCTCCTGTCATGCTTTTTCACACTCTTTCTTTCTGTATCTTTCTCTCTCTCTCTCTCTCTCTCTCTTTCTCTTTTTCTCCCCCTTTCTCTTTCTTTTTTTTCTTTTTTTTGGTCGATTCAGCACTCTAGCCTGGAGTCCTTGATGATCGAACGATATCTTGAAAATCGAAGTACGAAATCGATGCTGTATCAGGCAAATCCGATTCTCTCAGATAGGATGCACGTCGTCGTACGCTTCATTATCGATCACGAACGGGGTAATTGCTGTTGTTGCTCCGTTCCGTTTCTGTATCTATGCGTGTGCGTGTGTGCGTGTATCTACGTATGTATGTATACATGTATGTATGTATGTATGTATGTATGTATGTATGTATGTATGTATGTATGTATGTCTGTATGTATGTACGTTTATGTACGTGTATGTATGTGTGTGTAGTACGAGTTATCTCACGGTGAAATCTTGGAGTCACTACGTTCTCTGAAGTCGTCGTCGTCGCTTAGGAAACACGCAGGCTGTGCCGTTGCATCGCCGCGAACAGTCACAAGCATCCTCGCTTTTGTCGTGTGTGCGTTGAGTACAGACAGAAAGGGAGATATAGGAGAAGGGATGAGGAATGAAAGAGAGAGAGAGAGACAGAGACAGACAGAGAAACAGAGAGAGAGAGAGAGAGAGACAAAGAGAGAGAACGCGAGAGAGAGAGAGAGAGAGAGAGAGAGAGAGAGACAATGGAATTTCGGCGAAGGAAGGAATCCACGGTCGCGGGTGGGTCGAACTACCGTTAAACTCACCTACGATCCCTCGAGCTACCGCCAGCGGTTCTAGTTGCGGTGTCTCGAAGGTAAGAAGGGGATGTTTCAGGGGGTTGTGTCCCGCCAACGACGGACCTGCGCTCCAGGAGCTTTGCTTCGCGTGGCCTCAATACGTTTTCCAATAAATATACACAAGTTGAAAGAGAGAGAGAGAGAGAAAGAGTGGGAGAAGGATGCAAAGTGACGAGAACTCGGCCTAGTCGTCTAGACTGTGGAATATTAGTCGTCCTCATAACTGACTAACGATAAAAGCTTAGGATATTGGTCTCCTTTCTTCTACTTCTACTTCATCCCTTCCCACCCCTCCTCCATCTTTTATCACTCCTACTCTCTATTTCGTCTTTGTCTCGTTCAACGTCATTGAATAATGAACGAATGTCACATTCTATCGTCTGCTACCATTCCGATCGTTGTTGCCCACGCTTTTGAAATAACACCGTTTATCATCCTCGCAACGTGTAATTGTACAGGAAAATACAAGATGGTAAGGACGGGGGTGGAATATGCAGAACCATAGTAGAATTCTAGACGAACGATACATCGTCGTCGGCAATGGTTTGTCTCTCTCTCTCTCTCTCTATATATATATATATATATATATATACACACGTCGTTTTCTTTCTCCTATGTCTCGCTAATAAATATTTTCAATGGGAATTCAGTACAGTTATTTTTCTATTGGTTTTCATTGGAATAGAATTAAAAGGAAGCGTTTCTCTTTCTTTTTTTTTTTAATCGTTCTAAATACACGTATTCGTATAAAACGATTGAAATTTGATATGATAAGTATAACCATCGCTGCATTATCATTCGCATTGAACAATTAAATCATTTGAATCGAAAAAAGGAATTTTATAATTTCTTTGAAACATTTTTGTTATATTCGTACGACGTCTCTATTTCGAGAGAAGAGATCAGAACAAATTCGATTGTTGAAGACCGATCGAGCGAATAATTTCACGATGATGCTAATACAACCTGCCGATAGATCGCGCTGCGATCTTTTTGCAAAGTACCGAACGTTTTACGCGCGCTGTTACTTCCCTGAAAACACGCAGAGAGCGAGAAAGAGAGAGAGAGAGAGAGAGAGAGAGAGAGAGAGAGAGAGAGAGAGAGAGAGAGAGAGAGAGAGAGAGAGAGAGAAACACGCATACACATGTACATGCATACGCGACTTGTTTGAGGCCACACCTCTGTTCATTTAACCGACTATATATCCCGCGCCAATTTCCGATAAAAAAAAAAAGAAATAGTAAGAACGAAGAACAGTGGAACGTTAATCGATATTATTTCATCGATACTACGACCGATAGGGGGATTTTATCTGAGCAAATTGAAAATGATCACGTTTCTCTGGCACGTATTGTTCCATAGTTTTGTTTTTTTTTTTTGATTTTGCTTTTGGTAGCTTCTTATCGTCGGGCTTAGGAAACGCATAAGATTGCGATGTTGCAAAATACCGTGTCGAAATGAAAGGAAGGGAGATATATACGAGGCATCGATAATTACGGGGAATGTTTCTTTCGTAATCGATTAAAAGGTCGAGTAGAAAGCAGGAAAGATTAAACCGAACGATTGTGTTATCGAAATTATTATATCTTATTTTCATTAAATTATATACCTCGTATATATAAAATAAACAAATGCGTTAATTAATAGTTGAACCTAACAATTTATTCTAATATATAATAAATGGAATATACAGGATATATGCAATATTTTATTAGAAAAAAAAAAAAAAAAAACCAAAATAAAAATAAAATGACGTTTCACCGCAATCGAAGAAAACGTTTTTGAAATTCGAACGGCTGTGTATTCTCAAAGAATAAATGGTGAAATCCGTAAATAAAGAGAAAAAGGAGAAGAAAAGAAATGAATCGAAGTACCATTCGAGCCTTGTATGTATACATCGTCCGAATGCGCCAACCGAGATCGGCGTATTACGCACCGCTATCAAGAATCTCACGAATTTCTCCGGTTTCCTTAGTTAGCCAACAAAAGGCAGAGAAACCAGCGGGAGCAACGGCAGCAGCCAGGAGCCAGCAACATCCGTCCGATCTCATCTCTTTCGCATTAGATGCACTCTCGGCCGTGGCTCGATCTCGCAGGTATTTTCTTCGAGCAACGAGTTCTTCGCAAAAGAGAGAAAAAGAGAGAAAAAGAGAAAAAAAGGGAAAGAGAGAGAGAGAAAGAGAGAGAGAGAAAGAGAGAGAGAGAGAGAAAGAGTGAGAGTGAGAGAGAGAGAGAGAGAGAGGGAGAGAGAGTACGAGAAAGAGAGAAAGAGATAGTGGTTTTCAACCTTGGGCTTCGTTTTTCCGTGGTAACGGCGGGTGGCCCTGAAACTCGCCGGTATACCCCCCACTTCAGGGCTCGTTTGCCGAAGCATGGTATGGGAAGGAAGGAGCCGAGGGCTTCCGGAAACGCCCGAACACGGTCTCTTGGCCTTTTCCACGAGCGATCGAGCGACGCCCTTCCCCCTCTCCCCTCTCGACTCTTCACTCGCCCCACCTCCTTCCCCTCCCCTCCCCTTTCCACCCCCGCCGGCATCTAACTCTCATTCGGTTTCTCCGCGTGTACCCAACGTTTTTCCCACCATCGCTTTGCTCCCTAGCCCCAAAGAGTGGTAGTAGCAGTTAGTGGTGGTAGAGTAGTAGTAATGTAGTAGTAGTAGTAGTATAGTAGTGTAGCAATAGTAGTAGTAGTAGTAGTAGTAGTAATAGTAGTAGTAGATGCTGCTGCTGCCGCCGTCGCTATTCTTCCCCTCTACTCTCTTCTCTTGCAAAGTCTTCGTTTTCCATTCGGCGGTGGGTTCGGCGGCGGCAACAGGGACGGTGGCGATGGTAACGGCGGCGGCAACGGCGGCGGCGGCCATGGCTCGCGGCGGCTCGGCTAGCTTCGTCGAAACGCTCTCGCCTCCTCCCTTCGTCGTTGGCTAAACGTTCGTCGTCGTAGTCCTCGTAGAGCCGCCACCGCGAGCGCTCCTAAAGAGAGAAGATCAAGGGAGAGAGAAAGAGAGAAAGAGAGGGAAAAGATTCACTACGCTGGGTGACGAGAGAGATAGAGATAGAGATAAAGAAAGAGAGATAGAGAAAACGAACGAACGTGAGATACAGAGAGAGAGAGAGAGATAGAGATAGATAGATAGATAGAGAGAGAGAGAGAGAGGGAGAAAGACGAACGAAGAGATAGATAGGTAGTTACTTTTTGGTTTGGTGGGAGAGAAAAAGAGAGAGTAAAAACACACTTACAGAAAGTAAGAGGGGTTAGAAAGAAAAGTGGGGGACAGAGGAGTGAGCAAGAGAAAGAGAACGATAAAGATAAAGATAAAGATAAAGATAGAAAGAAAGAGAGAGAGAGAGAAAGATACACGTAAGAGATCAAGCGAACGACGTCTATACGTCATTGGCGAGCATACGCGCGTGGCGATATATACCAACTAGTACTCGAGTGGCATCTTCTCTCTTGATACTTAAACTGGTGGTGCGCTTTGAAGCCGGTCGCTTTATATGTTGTTGTTCGTGCGCTTTGAATCCGTTACGGCGACGAGTTCTTCTCGTGGCGTTTCTCCCGATCGGACGCCGCCATTGTTATCGTCCGCGTTTGAGAAGAGAAGACGACGCTCGGTCGCGTCCTAGTCTGCATCTTCTTCTGCACTTGCCATTTTCTGCCATCTTTCCTTCCTTCCCCCCTCCCCCGTAATTCGACGAAATAAATAATTTTTACATCTCCTTTTCTCTCTCTCTCTCTCTCTCTCTTTTGTTTCTAACTTTTTTCCTTAGTACAGAGAAATTAAAAGAAAGATCGTAGACAAGAGAGAAAAAAAAAAACACACGCACGCAAAAACATAGAGAGAAAACGCACACGGGGGAAGAAAAAAAAGCCGGCTCATGGCCAGCAGCACGCCGATTATGACGAGGAAAAAGTGTACTACCAACGAATAACACGCCTCCCTCGTTTTTTTTCTTCTTTTGTTTTTATTTTCACTCTCTCTCTCTCTCTCTCTCTCTCTCTTTTCTCCGACGACCCTAACGATCCCTCGCTTCTACGCCTTTGCGCGTTTGACAGGTGCGTTCGGGACGCGCGTGAACGAGTAAGAGGAGGACAGAAAGAAGGGACGATAAGATCAGTTAAGAGAGAAAGAGAAAGAGAGACAGACGGAGAGCAGAGAAAGAGATAGAGAGAGACAGAGAGAGAGAGAGAGAGAAAGAACAGGGAGTGAGAGATATCCAGGCTTCTCGACACTCCGTGCAGTTTTATTGTTTTCTTTCTGCCAGTACTTGGAAGGGGAGAAAAGAGATCGAGAGAGAGTGAGAGAGTGAGAGAGGGGAGAGGGGAGAAAGAAAGGTCGTGAGACCGAGTAATAGAAGTGAAAGAACGAGAGGTCCGATCATCTCGTCCTTGCTTCTCCTCTTCGTCATCGTCATCGTCGTCGTCGTCGTCATCGTCGAACCAGCCCTGGCATTTTTCGTTCGTCATTCATTAATTAACCCCGTACAAATACATACACACGTAGATACATAGATAAATATCCCTTACGATCGAGGTACTTGTACTGTTACGAGAAAAGGAATTAAAAGGACGTTAGAAGATCAAGGAAGTCTTCTTCTAATAAGAAGGAGGAATAGAGAAGAAGAAGAAGAAGAAGAAAAAAAAGAATACATCAAGGAACCACCACTAGTGGAGGGATCTCGTGTACACAAAGTGTCCAGTGCATTATGTGATTGTTTTCCCAGCGACGCGCTTTCCTCGGCCACCGGTGATCGATTCGAAGAGCGTGAAGGTTAGTTCCTCTTTGTACTTGAGTACTCTACCCACCTACTCTCTTCTTTCTATCTCTCTCTCTCTCTCTATCTCACACACACGCACACACTCTCTCTTTCTCTCTCTCTCTTTTAGTACGCGGAAAAAGATCGAGAGAGAAAGAGAGAATAAATAAATACTTACATACATAGATACATACATACCTATATATATATATATATATACACATATACATTTGTATGCGTGTGTGTATGTGTGCGTGCGTCGATAAATCGATGAATTTCCGTTCGCAAGCGTGACCATTAGTAGTCGCTCGAGTATTCAAGACCATGTGCGTACAGCTTTTCTATTTCCTTTTATTTTTTTTTTTTATTTTTTTCTCTTTCTCTCTCTCTGTTTCTCATTTTTTTTGCGCTTGAATTTTCGAACCATTCAAGACTGCTCTCTTTATTCCTTTCTTGTTCTCTCTCTCACTCTCTCTCTCTCTCTCTCTCTCTTTTTCTCTCTTTCTTAGAAGGGAGAGGGTTGCGAGTTTCGCGCCCCTTCGCTCCAACCTCCCGAGATCGTCCACGAGGGGACGCTTTTACTGGGCGACTTCTTTGGCCCGCTTTGTCCTTTTCGGTTTTCTTTTAAGTTCTCTCTTTTCATCCGCACTTACGGATGGATAATCGAACGCTGAATAGATCGAATTTGAATTTTTTCTTTTGCGAATCGTTGAAAAATTTTTTTTCTTCTATTTTCTCATGTTTATATAGGATATGTATATATACATAGGATCAATCGTTTATCGAAATCCATAAAAATGATCAGATTTAGGATTTCCTTTTTTTTTTTACAACTAATTGAAATTACAATAATTATAAAAGATGTTTCAACCTAAAGAACTATTTCCATTTATTTATTTATTCATTTTTTTATTTACTATTTATTATTATTATTATTATTTCATTATCGCAAACTAAAAATAATAATAACATGATCGCTCTCAGATATTATACATAGATACATATTTCGGAATTTGAAAAGTAAGTAATGACTTTTAAAGTATAAAATCCAATGAATGTTTATATTTTTATATATTGTACCTACTTACGTGGTATAAGTCTTGTGCTTTTTGTCTTTACGAATGTATAATTACGAGAGATAGAAAGAGAAAGAGAAAGAGAGAGAGAGAGAGAGAGAGAGAGAGAGAGAGAGAGAGAGAGAGAGAGAGAGAGAAAACATAAACGTTAAAATCGAATTGAAGAATTTTTATAACGTTTTCGGAATTAATTTCAGAACAATAAATTTATCGATTTGATTTTGCGATAAGTACAGACAGAATATATCAATTTTATCTTAACATCCACGTATATAACGTAATTACCCAATTAAAACAATTTACATTTATAATCGAAGGGGCAGGTGTTTCGAATATTACCCGATGCGCTCGAGGAAGCACGAAGTCGGTTGTTAAGATATATACCTACCTGCCTATCTTCGAAAGTAGTCGTTATAAAAGTCTCTTCGAAATTCTACAGACTCGGGATATCCAAGCGTCTTTCTTCTTTTCTCTTTTCTCTCTTTATTTTTCTTTTTTCGTTTCTTTTCCCTCGACTAATTCGATTCCCGTTCTAATTTCGATCATTAGAACGATCTTTATCTACGACCAATCAAGGTTTCATTATGATACCGACACGCAAAGAATTTAAAGTAGAATAAATCGTCCTCCATCAGAAGCTTTTATTATTTCTTCTAATTTTTAATTTCTTATCTAATACCGATGATAATTTTAATGATGATGATGATGATTATGATTATGATGGTAATTATTAGAAAAATATATAAATACTCTCCACTCCAAATTCAGAGGGCATACGTCGATCCGATTACCGGTTTAATTATGAATTTTTCCATCGAGCAAGCCGACGATAGTCTGATACTTGATCCGTAATTTACGGCACGGAATTCTGTTATTTGCTCGTAATAGAGAGAATCGTATATGAGCATACGGGAAATATGTATATAGAAATACGCGGCTTATGTAAATACATACGTACGTACGTACGCAGATGCATACACGTATTATGTAGAGACGCACGAAATATTTGATATGGTTTCGCCTTGATTCTCGAAATTCTCTCTCCCTCTCCCTTTTTGGTCTGTTCTGGTCTGTTCTGGCCTTTATCTTCTCTTGCTCTCCTTTATTCTATTACGAATTTTCGAATTTGCTTACTCTTTCATATCGCGTCACTGTAACTCTCTTAGAAAAAATGAATTTAGTTTTGTTCATTAATAATATAACCAATAATATATTTGTCTGTTTATTTGAATGATTCCATGCGAAATAAGAAAGACGAACTTGTCGCCGTGGTAGAAAACGTATAAGTAACAAGGTTATATCAATTGCATACTAGACAATAACAAGCCGGACAAAAGCCATCTGTGTCACTTACGTAATGCATGTCGATAGATATCGACGTTTATGACACGTACATACATACATACACACATATATATATATATACATATATATACCTTCGATTCTCTAGCAATTATTCATATAATGTAGGCGTACGTTAGTCCTTTACTGAAACCCAATAAAGTTCATTATACCAATATTTTCCTATTGCTTGGGAAAATCGCTTCTGTATTCCAATATAATTTTATATCAGGGTCGATTGCTTTGAATGATTGTTACCATTGGTAGTATAAATTACCGTTCAAAATCAAAGTCATATAATTCTTATTTAAATTTATTCTATATTCATATAGATGTTTGAGTGGTAACGTGATTGTTTCGAGAGAACGGTGGGGGGAATGGATTTTCTCGTTTACCGGTTGTTAGCAGTGGTTGGTTAAGCGGTGAACTTTTTAAAAAGGAATAGGCTACAGCTTGTTCAACACCTGGCACTCATTGGTATCATTGTAATACCAAAGAAAAGCATTCTATTGCTATACAAAAGAGAAAATTTTCGATTACGAACGACCGCCGTTCCCTCTCTCTCTCTCTCTCTCTCTCTCTCTCTTTCATTCTTTCATTCTTTTTTCTCTCTTTCTCTTTGGTAAAGGAATCACGCTGGCTCGTAACAAAAAGCATAATAATCAATTTTCAAGCGTAGGACCAATTAGAGTGGACGATGCTCGAGCGTGTCATTAGATATATATATATATATATATATATATATATATATATATATATATATATATATATATATATATATATATATATACGTATCTAGCGAATCCGGTGCTTGGCAATCGTGTTCCTATAGAAAACTCGATAATGTCACGAGAGTTGTTAGTATCAAAGACGAAGAAGAAAGAAGAGAGAACGAGAAAATTACAGAGGTAATCAGGAAAAACTTGAGATATCTTGAAATGGGGGTTAACAATCTTTAACGTCAACAATCTTTTCGCGTCGAGAGGTTCCTTTAAAATGATTAGGTGGTACACCATGTAAGCCATATTTCAATTTGTCGAGAAAGAAGATCGATATATATATATATATATATATATATATATATATATATATATATATATATATACATACGTACGTACATACATACATACAATATGTTTGTATATATTTCTCAATGAAATATAGAGTACATTATAAAGTTTATTGTTATATCGCCATCGAAATAAATTTCCTTACTCTTAGGTAGAATAATGCTTTTGCGTGTTCTATGCATGGCTCCAGCGAAGTGCGCTACGTTAATCGAGTTTTTCGACGATAAAGAAGGCGTTACGTGCCGTGATTCCGCGTGGGTGTCTCATGCGTACGGAGCTTCTTGTCGCTTCATTAAGATACACGACCAGCTTAATGATCTCTATGGAGATTCTACATAGGAGAAACTCACTCGACAATGAACACGAAGCCTTTACCGGGTAACAACGAGTTAAGAATCTTTGAATGAGCTCACTCGACTGTGATCAAGCAAAGGGGAGATCAACATTTTTCGTTTGACTTTCTACCACTCTCGATCTCTATCCTCCCTCCACTCATTGTTTCTTTATTTGTATTATATGTTATCTATAAATTAATTCATCTTTGCTCGTTGATTGACCTTTTTTTTTCTCTTCTCTTTTGTCGTACTTACTTTTGGAGTCACTAATTAACGATACAACCTTCTTCTTCTTCTTTTTCTTTTGTTTTTTTTTTTTTTTTTTTTATTGAGCATAAAACATAAATTGATTGTATGTAACGTAGAAATTAATTAATCTTAAGTAGCACGTCGTCGATTGAATAATTTTTTTATTACCTCAGAACTCTATTCATCGACGTTACGTTCCCTTTTTTATTCTATTGAACACAAAACGTATAAAATTAATTGTCATTTATGTAACGTGTGAACCAATTAATTTTTAAGTATCACGTCGTCGGCCGAGTCATTTTTTGTTATTTTGACTCCCGTCAACGATCACAATCTTTTTCTCTTATTGAACACAAGATCTATAAATGAATTGTAATGTATTTAGCGTATCGACGATCGGTCAAATATTTTTTACTATTTTCAATATTAAGTTCTCTTGTTAAAGAGAAAATGTATATTTTTTAAATTGTATAACGTATGAACTAATTAATCTTGACCAGCAAGTCATTGATCGATTACTTTTTTGCTCCTATAGAATCACTCATCAACGTTACATCCCTCTTTTATCGAACAAAAAAAAATATCAATCAATTGTAACGCGCATGTAACGTACGAAGTAATTAATCTTAAACAACAACACGTCATCGTGCGGATCAAATTCCTCTTTCGCTACTTCGGATTCACGTTACATTTCGTTCGTGTCAAATTATTTTTTTTTTCTCGTCTTTTTGTTAATCAAACAAAATCACAAAAAAAGAGGACGTAACTTATTACATCCCTTCTCTTCTCGTATTTATTCGATCTCATTCGATTTCGCGTCATACGTATACACTGTTACTATCTATTATATGTAACGTTTCTATCTGTAATTTATCTTTTGATATAGGTACACGTTACATGTTACTACACTGTGTGTAGATAAGAGAATACAATGCGTCGAGCCTGGTCAGGAGTAAATCGCAATGGGAGTAAACGCGAATCACCCTTAAACGTGCATACGTGCAGACACACTTACGCATTGGCGGCTAACGGCACGTTTCATTTGTTGGAATTAAGATTGAAAGGTACCGGAAGGACGGTGGATACAATTCTCTTAATATCATATACTTCGTAACCAGTGATTGCTGTAGATTATCATAGAATCATTTCTCCTATCTGACACGTCTTTTCGTTTTCTCTCATAAATTTCGTATTAACGTGGTTAATGTTTTTGAATGTTATTCTAAATCGTTTTAACGTATACACATATACAACTTACGCTTTAAATATTTAACGTTACGAACGCATTATAAATGGCACATATCTTATCTTATCTTATCTCTGGGGAAACAAAATTGCGAGAGTCGTTTAGTGAGAATAGATTTTGATTGTATGATTAACTTTTAAGCGGATCAATGCAAACTCTTTAACGAGCCACATTATCGAACGGAACAAATAATTAGATGATAACAAAAATATATAAGATGGAAAACTACATTTGTAAAAACATTTTATTCTCTTTTATGAAATGTTACACTAAATGAGATTTTAAGGTAAACGTATATGTATGCGCGTTGGTATATACATAGGTGCATTGTTGGGTTTATGCTGGTTCGTTTAATCAACGCATAAAAAGAGGAGAATAGAATCAGGAATGTAGAAACAGAAAGAGAGAGGGAAAGAGTGAGGAAGAGAAAGAGAGAGAGAGAGAGAAAGAGGAAAAGACAGGAAGAGAAAGCGCTGTCTCTAGCATGGTCATAAACAAAACTTAAAGAAACACCGGCACGGTACTTAACGAAGCAGAGTCGTACACGTGTACTATGATAAATAATGCATCCCTCGTCCCTTCCATTCACGTGGCAGAAAGCAGTAGGTACATACGTGGACGGTGCATAGTCCGGACGTATGCATGTAGTTTTGAGTCCGATCGAGAGAGCTTGGTCGCGTCCATAATAGACGTTTCTTTCACGACGTAAAAATCTTCCTAACTCGAAAATCTACCCCTTTGTTTCCTAAGTACAATAAATATCTGTACTACTTTCGCGTAATACTCGTTTTCTACTCGCGATTATTATTGTGCGCCCTTTTTATCATTAATAATTCGTGTGGGTTTACGTGACCGCGCGCCCGCGCGCACTCCTCCCGTGCGTATGTATTTTCGTGAGAATACCGCGAACGAATATTTTCCTGTTTTTCGAAAAATTGAAATTCCATCCTTACGGTGCAATCGTTTGTTCTTCGATAATTTAAGTGAAATTCCATTGGAAGTTTTAAGGTGCGTTTATTATCTACGCCTAAAGGATACTTTTAGAAAAAGGTAAAAATCGTAAAGAACGTTTCATCGACGTTTCATACCTACTTCACTTCTTTTTCCTTCTTCGTTCCATTGACGTAGATACACGTATGAGATATATGGCGCTTGGTTATTACTCGTAAGCGACACTTTTATCGAAGACAAAAGTTAGTTCGCTCGTTGGAAAGGCCACGGTGCGTTCTCGTTCCGATGCGTTAAGTAGGTATTTCTGAGCTGAGGATGACACAGGAAGAGGATGAGAAGAAAAAAAGAAAAAAGAAATAAGAAAGAGAAAAGTCAAGCTGATAAAAGAGAAAGGCTAGATAGCGGAAAAAGGAAATAAAAAGAGAAGGGAATGTGGGGAAAAGTCCCCGAGTATGTAGTACGATCGACGTATAAAAAATCGCTTCGATAACCCAACAGAACACATCAGGGGGCCGAGAGTTTATCGCGTTTGCTCGAAATGAGTCGTGTCTAATCGGTACTCGATCTGCGCGCGCAAGTTTCTCTCTTAACCGCTTAACCGTTTAACGAATCTACTCATTCCGAACGATAATGAACTCATCAAAATTGTCCGCGACTAAAACCGACACGCAAACACATATGTACATATATATATATATATATATATATATATATATATATATATATATATATATATATAGCATGACTCATACACACACACGCGCGCGCGCATGAACATATGTATAGGTACATGTGGCAAAAGGGAAGATACAGACCTCTCTTTATTTTTCGTACGTAGAATTTTTTGTCACCCGAATAAAAAAAAACAACAAAACGATTTTTCACGTCCCTTTTTCTCTTTATCTCTCTCTCCCTCTTTCTCTCTCTCTCTCTCTCTTTCTCTCTCTCACTCTCCCTCTCCCTCGAAAAGTCAACGTCGTTTCGCATTTTATTCGTCGGATCTTCGACGTTGACGAGAAAAGGAGGAAGACTTTTTCTTTCTCTTCTATTTAATACCCTTTGTCAATCGTTCTTTCCTTTTCTTTTCCTTTTTCTATTCGTACAGTGCCAAAAAATTTCTCCCTCTGGCACCAAAGTGATTTCGTTTATCGATTTCGTAGAAGAAGAAGACGAAGAAGAGGAGGAGATGGAGGAGGAGGAGGAGGAGGAGGAGGAGGAGGAGGAACGACTCGTGTCATTGATTTAGTTCGACTACGTCTACGACGTTTTTATTTTTTATCATGGACTTTTATCGAGCGATAAGGAATAAAAAAGGAAAATGAAAGGAAAAATAAACAAGTCGTCACGGGATTGAACGTTTATGTATGGACGCGTTGTATACATAATTACGATACATCAACATTATTGGCCGGGCGACGATGATAAGGTCGGCCGTTTAAATTCTCGGCAATAAGTCTAATGGAAACGTCAAAGATTATTTCATTCGGGCAACTCAGCAATTTGCTGACGGTCATCACCGTGTTACACTCCGCGAAAGTTAGAGATTGGTATTGATTCGCGCGGTCACAGAAGCCGTCAACAAAGATACTATTCTCCGTCTCTCTCTCTCTCTCTCTCTCTCTCTATCTCTCTTTCATTCCTCCTTCGTTTAAAAAATACTAGAAATCGTACGAGTTATTTACTCGCACTAATCAACGCTTCCTTATATACGAAGTGCTTACACACTTCGAGTTATTCCTATTAATCGCAATTATAATGTAACGATCATTTTAATCGTAATTAACGAGCGAATAAAATGTATCGAATCTCGTAAATGCTCGGAAAATATTTATTTTCCATCGAATCTACGATTAATAATCGATCATTGATTAATAAATCAATATATATATATATATATATATATTTTTTTTTTCTATTTTATGCGAGATATAACAGCAACATTTTGTTATATTTCTTATTGAAGTAGAGTTACAAATTATTGGTCGTATCTATTTGATTTCTTTCTTCCTGTTTCTTTTTTAATTTTCAATTTACGTCAATTAAGTGTTACCAATACTATTTTATTTGGTACTTATCACTCAAAAGATATCGATACCACTAACGAATCTCGATATTCCCGTAAAAGAGTTATAGTGGAAGAGACTTTGTATATACATCGAGTGTATACATGTACGTATATCTATACCTATATCACCATATACGTTATGTTTCTATTTGGTTTCGATGAATTTTAACGACAAAAAAGGGAGCGAACGGTAGAAAGAGAGAGAGGGAGAGAGAGAGAGAGAGAGAGAGAGAGAGAGAGAGAGAGAGAGAATGAAGTGAGGAGAGGAGGGAGAGAGAAAACAAATAAAATGGTAGATGCAACCAATGCGTACGGGGTTTCGACCCTTTTCGAATCGAATGCTCTACAAAATATCGGATACATCTGTTATAGGAAATATTTGTTCTCTCCGATATTTCATCGTTTATTTTTTCGCGAATTTATATATCGGCTCTTGGGTTACGTTTTGCTTGTCAAATGAATGAACGTTCGTGTGGTCGTCTTTCTTTTTTTCCTTTCCTTTTTATTTTCCTCCTTTTTTTTTCTCTCTCTCTCTCTCTCTAACACGGACAACTCCATACTTATTTTTTTGTTTTTGTTTAAGTTACTATACGTACAATACATAGTTAGATTCCTATATATGCAAATATATTCGTATATAAGAGATTCATACTTATTGGTTGAGTGTATATTATGAGTAGTTAAGTTCGTAGAATTAGAAACAGGCGTGAAATCGTTTCTGCGAGAATATACCTGCCTCGTATTTTTTATTTTCATTACCATTCAATATTTTTCTATGTTAGAAACGTATAGATCCCTATACAGAGGTACATAACACTAACATACTTATACGATACATATATCCGTATATGCAACGTGTCGCATGTCAGCGAACTAGCCATTCAGGTATTAACGGGCATACGTGGTCCGTCCCACTTATGAGCTGAACTCTCTTTTTATCGCTATCTAGCGTGACTCACGGCTATCGACGTCGGATACGATCGCCGTTTGTAATTCTGTAAGAACACGAAATTACTCGATCGCCGTCGGCGCACTTATTTGTTTCTAAACATGTCGAAAGGGCCAATTTACATTTTTAATATCTACGATGCCACGTCAATAATGTCGTCGTCGTCGTCGTCGTCGTTGTCGTTTTAACGACTTCGATGGCTAAACGTTGTGAATATTGAAGGAGAAATAAACAAAATACATATATAAATAAATAATGTTAAAGTATGTAGGACGGTACGGATATAGAAGGCGTGAAAGAAGGTTGTAATAATGGATGAGTAAACGTCTAATGGCACTGAATTAATATTAAACGCGAATGTACGACGGGACAGGTCTTCCCTTTTTCCGTCGGATATAAAGGACATCCCGTGGAGTTTTTAATTAATACTTACGATCTGGGATGTAAAAAATAAAAATAAAAAGGTTAATGTTCGGTGACCTACCATGAATCTGAAAACGAATTAATCTTGACGATTTTATTCATTCTCACCAATTCCATTAACCCTTGTTTTATTTCTTTTCCTCTTTCTTTTCTTTCTTTTTTCTTGTTTTTTCTTTTTTTTTTTTTTTTCTTTCTTTATTTTTAAACGTCAAGTTTCGAGTTCACTCACGTTATGTTTTACCCGATCGAATGATCGATCGAAACGATCGAGATGATCGTTATAATCGATTATAGCATTCTTCAATGTCCTACATATATGAATATCTATGTACACAAACGCGCAACAAGGAGAGCAAAGGAGAGAAAGAGAGAGAAAGAAAGAGAGAGAGAGAGAGAAGTATTCGCTTCGTATTTGTCCCCATGCGTATTATCCATAATGGGTAACACAACTTTTTACTCGGGCTACTGCGGATAGAAAGGCGGGTAATTTGCGGTCAACGTACGACAAATATTGAAACTACACGCAGAGAAAGAGAGAGAAAGAGAAAAAAAGAAAAATAAAGTATATTGTACTAGGACAAAACCCCGTATAAGTATAAAGGGGAACAGTATGAAAGAGAAACAATATCTATTTAACGATGTTAATAAAAAGTCCAAAAGAAAAACAATATACAAAATATATAATTTATTAATACATTATAAATTAAAATTATTATTATTATTATTATTATTATTATTATTATTATTATTATTATTAATTATCGAATAGGCGAATAAGTTTGTTTCAAGGGTTTGCGTATATGTTTGCGAATATTTTTTTCTTTTTAATATTTTCTAACACGTTGATATAAAATACAATTAAGAGAAAGGGAATATCTGTTAAAAAACGCAGATTTTATGATGGTACAGACGAACGAAAGAACGGAACGATGGTATTGCCTTGAAATAGACGAATACTAAAATATCGATGCAAAGAAATTAGTCTGTTTTAGGCTTTGATCTTTCGATTGTCGGAAATATTAAATATTATATATAATATATAAATATATATATTTCAAAAATGTCGGCAGTTTGGTTGTATTTTTACAGTAATTCGGTAAACACCTTGTATCGATGTCAATTCTTGTCTTTTATTGGTACAATTTGAGATATAGAACTATATGATCGCGCAAGCGTATAGAATTATATCAGTGTCGCAAAAAACAAATTTCCAGTTTACTCAGTTCATTATAAATAATTTTATACGAAGGCGATAACGCTTCTGGAACTTTTCACATGTGCATAAAAGAGCACGATGGCGTACCTTGGCATTCGAAAAAGAACTTAATGCTCAAAAGACTAAGGTTCCAAGAAAATAAAACTACTTTAACGGAAGGGCGGAGAGAGTGAAAGAGAGAGTGAGGGATAGAAAATATGGACAGCGAAAACTTTACTTCCTACCTATAGTTCACGATTACGCGTACGAGTTTGAAAAAAGTTTACAAAAATGTCTTCCCTATGTAATATTTTCCTTTGTCGAACGAGGAAGAAACCGTATATTGGATTTCCATTTGCCTTTCCTTCGAGAGTACATACGTCCAGACATTTTTTATTTCTTCACCCCCTGCCCAATCCCATCCCTCTATTCTGTCATTCTCATTTTATTGGTAATAACGTGGCTTTCGAAAGAACAGCAGGAAGACGGAGAATATTCTCCGAGTCTGACCAAACAATTCTAGCGATAGCAACTAGACGATTTCCTTTTCACCCCCATTGAAAGAGGGAAAGGGAGAAGGAGAGAGAGAGAGAGAGAGAGAGAGAGAGAGAGAGAGAGAGAGAGAGAGAGAGAGAGAGAGAGAGATAGAGATAGAAGATGGTCTCATCGTGGCCGTTGTTGTTGTTGTCACGGACATCGAAACGATCGTATCGCATGTACCGTGGTCGACGATCTTTCTGGGCTACTAATCGAAAGTACAAAGGCCTTAATTCACGGTCAATCGTTGGCGGGGCTCAAGAAGGGAGCGATTTTTCATTACAGCCAATGGATCCGGTCGTACATATTCTCTCTTACTTTCTCTCTCTCTCTCTCTCTTCATCCCTTTTCACTAAACCCTCTCTCTCTCTCTCTCTCTCTCTCTCTCTCTCTCTCTCTCTTTCTCTCTCTTTTACAACGTACACGTGCGCCGAAATATTTTCGATTCTTCGTTATACCCTCTCGGACATCGTTCGCAGTCGAATATCTATGTTTTGTGTGTGTGTACAAATATACACATATATGTATAATAGATCATGCTCGCGGCAAAAGCATGCTGAAAGGAACGTCGAGACCTTCTACCGCGCCCACTACGCGAATATATACGACCACTTCGATGAATTTGTCTGTAATATATGTATATAGTATACACATAAGAGTATATATATATATATATGTATAGTATATATGTATATGTATATAGATTTGTGTGTTTGCCTGTTTCAGGATGCAGGGACTGACGTTCCCGCGTCGGAAAGGGAGATTCACCCCGTCGTCGTCGTCCTCGTCGTTGCTAGTACTACTGCTACTGCCACTGGCCGAACTACCCCTCGCGAACGGTGAGTCACTTTTCGTTTCTTCTGTCTACAATCTACATCGACGTCGATAATACATATACACGCGTAGATAAAAGCGAAACGAAGACACCCTATTGAAAAATAATCCGTTTCTATATATATATATATATATATATATATATATATATATATATATATATATATATATATATATATATGTATGTATGTATGTATGTATGTATGTATGTATGTATGTATGTATGTATGTATGTATGTATAGTCTCGATCTTTGTGTAGTACATACACGCGCATGCTATAATTATCTCTCTCTATTTCTCGGGCGTGGTACATATGGAAGAGGAAACGAAATTTTCCAAACGTAACGTATGCAAATACGCGGGCCATGATTCGATTATCCGTGCAAGAATCTCGGTGTGATTGGTTCGAGTGGGTGGCAATAAATTTCGGAACGTTGCTTCACTCGAGCATGCGCTTTCCGTAGCTTCTTTTCATCCATCCCTTTCTCTATCTCTCTCTCCCTTTCTCTATCTCTCTCTCCCTCTCTCTCCCTCTCTCTCCCTCTCTCTATCCATCTATCTTTCTCTTTCTCTCTCTCTCTCTCTCTCTGTCTCTTTCTCTCTCTTTCTCTTTCTCTTTCTCTTTCGTTCCCTTTCTCTCAGCTAAGAGAATTGTTTTCGGCGAATTTGTTCGCTCGGAAATTTCGTTCGATGCACCATCCCCATTGGTGTATGCGGGTTGTCGAGTTTTCCCCTCGATCACCAAGGAAAACGGAAGGTCGATGGGTGTTATCCAGATTCGAGACTCCACACTGATCTCAATGCGATCCCATGTAGAAAAATGTCGTGCATTTAAGTTTGATCTAATAAACTGCTATTGCCTTTCAAAATTTCACCGATAAAAATAATAATTGCCTTGGTCGTACGTATTATTATTTGAATTTACGAACCTGTCCATTACCCGTGAACGATTTTATTATTAGTTTACGTGGGTTCTCTCTCGTTTTCTCGTATTTTTCCACGAACCTTTTTTTCTTTTTTCTTTCTTTCTTTCTTTTTTTTTTTTAGCGAATCTATTCGAGCTATTCGACGAAAATAAAATTTATGTCAAAGTAAAAACGATCGTTGAAATTCGAGGGGAAAAATCACGAGGAATCTTGATTATCCGATCGATGGAGATACAAGGGAGCCGTTTATATAATTCAAATTTTACGCGACTAAAACGAGAGAGATAGAGATAGAGATAGAGAGAGAGATAGAGAGAGAGAGAGAGAAGAGACAAAATGGTCCAGATTAATTTTCAGCACCGTCCGTAAATGTCTGAGCAGACTCGTTCATATTTAATAATGCGTCTATCTCCAACGAGCTCTATAGTGTATATTAAAATCGTCATATTTGTTGCAAAAGCAAAACTGAGTATTGTCGATGGTTCGAAATACACCTTTTATATACGTACGTTCCCTCTCTTTCTCTCTCTCTCTCTCTCTCTCTCTCAGTTTGCGAAGAAGGAAGGAGGAAGAGAGATAAAAAAAAGAAACGTATACATACAGTATACGTGTTATACGGGTTCGAGTTCTCGACGGGCAATAGCAATACTTCGCATCCATTTCTCCTCTATATGTGTTTGTCGACGTGTACAGGATATTGCTGACATTAGTGATTCTAGAAGCGTGCTGAGAGGCCAGCATCCCTCGTTCTATTGGTTCGGATGTCCTTTGGTCCTCTTTCTCCCTCTGGTCCCTTGGCAATACGCGGCCAGCACTTCCAGGGTCAGCCGCGTTTCTTTTCTTCATTTCTCTTCGTGCCTAAAGTATTTTCGCGATGAATCGGTATAGGAAGAAGAAATAGGAGGAAGGAGGGTGGTGGATGGTTTGGAAGTCGAGGAGGAGGAGGAGGAGGAGGAGAAGAAGAAGAAGAAGAAGAAGAAGAAGTAGAAAAAGAACGAACGAGGAAGGTTTCGCAACCCTCGATTCCTTCGGGCAAACATTTCTCCGCGCGTAAAAATATTTCGTTTACGCGAGCCACACCGAACTGTCGTTGTAGTAGCCTCGAGGATAGAAGGGAATAAGGATCCTCTCTATTGCATAGAACGAAATTTTCATTCCGTTAGACCTACCCATTTAACACCAAAGACGAGAGCGATCAACGGACAACAGAGCTCGCGTTTTGTTCGACGAAGAAGAGTCTCATCGTATTCGTACCGAGCATCTGGAAATTCCTGAATAAACTTATACAGAAGTATCGGGTACGCCCAGCCAGAGCTAGATCTGTTTGTTCGTAGGAATCCATCTCGAGGATAGTGCTGGCGTCATAAGACCTAGTTATTTTCTCACATCACTTATTATTAGAGGAGATAAACAGATACGGAGAGAGAGAGAGAGAGAGAGAGAGAGAGAGAGAGAGAGAGAGAGAGAGAGAGATCGTACGTTCGATGTATACCATGGCGTATGTTACTTAGCACGCTCTTCCGTGGACGTTACGTACGTACGTACCTACGTATCCATGACATAGAGATAGAAAAGAGAGAGAGAGAGAGAGAGAGAGAGAGAGAGAGAGAGAGAGAGAGAGAGAGAGAGAGAGAGAGAGAGAGAGAGAGAGAGAGAGAGAGAGAGAGAGAGAGAGAGAGAGAAAGAGTCTCGTACTCGATAGCAGTAAAGCAACAAGTCTCGCTCGTTGCTCGTGGCCGGTGGTCGACGTGTCATCATTTCGTTAGACGAAATATGCCATAAATTCTACGCAACGATCCGTCCGGTTCTATTGATCGTAGTCGACGAGTCGACGAGTTCAATCATAGCCACTAGTAAGTACTCTGACTAACACTAATACACTAGTTGTTCCTATTCGTTTTCTTTTTTTTTTTTTCCTTTCTTTCTTTCTTTCTACAATACCTCCTCTCCCTTTGAAAGAGTTCTCACAATGCCTGTCCGCACTCTTCGCGACCGAAAGCTCTCCGGCGATCATAAAGAAACGAGCCGGACGATCCTGTCGAGCTTTCTTTTTTACACGGACGTCTACTTACTTACATATATGTATAGATGTGTTGTGTGTGTGTGTGTGTGTGTGATAAAACACGCGCGTGCGTACGTAACACACACATACGTGCGAATATATACACGATCCTTCTGCTCGTGCGAACCGAGCTTTACACGCGCGCATACCATCCGACGGAATTCTATACCGAGATCAAAATTTCTAGACGGCTCGGTAGACGAAAGGATTCTCACGCGATCCACCTTCTTCCATCGGGATTCCTCATATCAACGAGCTGCTAGGATTTCTTCGAGTATTTTTTTTTCTTTTGTTCTTTTACCTTTTTTTCCTCTTCTTTCTTTTTTCATGCAATAGCTATACGTATGCATGTATGTATGTAAGAATGCATGCATGCATGTATGTATGTATGTATGTATGTATGTATATACCTTGTTTAGGTACGGTGTTATTCGAGCGTTCCACCTTCGATCATGATTTAACGATCGCGTGACGAAGATTCTCTGAAAGCGCTTGCTAC
>OU427001.1:3948290-3993290 GCA_911387935.1 Dolichovespula saxonica
TATGTCACGGTGGAAGCGTTGTTTGATAAAAATCATGAATTCCAGCCGATCGACGTTCGCTTATGTATACCGTTAAAGGGTAATATGTAGTATCGTTCGCGGAATTCAATGGGACATCGGAAACTTCAAACTGGCAACCATATCGCGAACCTAGAAATGGTTCCAGTAATTTACGAAGTGCGATGTTAAATGCTGCGCCCGTGTTAATATCATACAACGTCGTCTCCTACATCTGTCACGTGTATTCTCCTGTCCTCTTCACAAATGCCACTACTTAAGCGTGCAAATAAGAGAGAGAGAGAGAGAGAGAGAGAGAGAGAGAGAGAGAGAGAGAGAGAGAGAGAGAGAGAGAGAGAGAGAGAGAGAGAGAGAGAGAGAGAGGAAACGAGGCCGACTTAAATCCCGACCGTTCACCTCAATCCCTCGCGGACTTGTAAATTAGAGCGAGATTAAAAAAAGAAAAGAAAAGAAAAAAGAATAGGAGGTGAAGAGGATTATATATTCTTACTTGAAAAAGAAAAAAAAGAAAGAATGAGCATGGGATAGATATAGATGGATCGACAGATATCTATCGATCCTGAAACGATGTCCTATAAAGATATACTTTAACCTAAACGAAATTAATCAATTAAATGGATATATTAGGTTCATCGTACCAATTAATAATAAGAAGGAGAGAAAAAAATCGAAATAATGTGATAACATACTTCGCAAGACATTAGGAGTGGATTAAGGAATAACACGAGAGAGAAGGAAGGAAGGAAGGAAAGAAAGAAAATAAGGATGGAGAAATAGAAAGGCGTTTGTTCTTTTTACGTTTTCTATTTACCTTTGACGTTTCCTTCAAATTTTAAATTAAATTTTATTTAAATGATGATCGTAAGAATTGCATTCGTCAGAAATTAATGCCCCGTATAGATCATCAACTAGAGTTAGCATCCGCGTTAAAATAGAATATCATTGCTAGGCGACGCAGGAATAACGGAAAGCAGCCTTTCGGTATGGAGAAAGAGAGAAAGAGAGAGAGAGAGAGTCAACTTGCCATCACGTTTTTTATGACTCGCTCGGACCTTACTTTTCCGGAGCCGTTGGAAAAAGTAGTAGGAAGGTGGGGGAGGGGGTGACGGTCGCGTAATAATACCGATATTGGATCCAATTGTGAGCTGTCCAGTCTCGCGCGTGAGATACTTCCTCTCGGTGCCAAAAATATGACATTAGGGCATTTTATTGACGAAGCTTGACGAAAGAGAGAAAGAGAGAAAGAGAGAAAGAGAGAGAGAGAAAGAGCAGACTGCTTTTCCGCAGGTCGTTATCGCGGATGACGTCGAAACCGTAAATGTTCGGGCTAGCAGACTCGTTAACTGGCATAAATGGAAATATAAAGTTTTCAGCTCGTACTTCAAGTCTTCTCGTAAAATTGTACTAAATATACTTTCCGTGTTTGACCATTTTATATATATATATTTTATATATATATATATATATATATATATATATATATATATATATATATATATATATATATATATGAAAATCTTGTTTTTATGTTTTGTTTCCTTATTTCGATACTTCCTTACGTTGTTTCTCTCTCTCTCTCTCTCTCTCTCTCTCTCTCTCTCTCTCTCTTTATCTTTATTTGTCTATTTCTCTATTTCTCGCTCTCTCTCTATATATTTTTTGTTTATATTTAATCAGTTTCTATTCCTTCCGTACGTCATTATCGCGCGACATATTGAAACGTTTGGATTCATAATTGGCGCGATAAGATAGTCGAATTATTTATGAAAGAAATAAAACAATAAGAAGAGGATACTAGTCGTATCCTTTGTGTTGTTTCATTCATAAAAAACGTATCGTAGAAATCAATGATCGTGAAAGATGAGGAGGACGCGTACGGAGCTCCTTTTTCGTTCTCATTTTAGCACGAAATCTTTCTTGGATTCGGTTAACGTGGCTAGATTTTTTTTTTTTTTTATTAGAAGAACGTGGCCTCTCCCTCAGACACGTGCTCTTCGATCGTATTTTAACTCGTCGCACGTCTTCCGTCCCGGGGAGTGCGACATCTGTTAGAGGCAAAAAGCTTTTCTCGTTGCTTCCGTTTCGGGGGGGCAGAGCTCTCCGCGGACCGTGAAAACTCACCACTTGCCGCTGATTAGGATGATTGATCATCCAAGATGACGAAAACGTTCGTTCGCACGCCAACCAATCTCTTTTCATCTTTTCTACGATTGACTCTCCTTACGAGTCTTTTAAAACCATGTTAAACAGAACATCGACAACCCTTTTCACGAGCGATACGATTAAACTTGAAAAAATCAAAAGGAAAAAGAAGACAAGAGGAAGAAAAAAATAAATAAACGAAGAAAGAAAGGAGGAAAGAAAGAGATTCTCTCTATCGTTTAGAAATAATAATTCCAAACAACTCTAATTTCATTCGATTCTTATTTGCCAGTCACTTTGCAAGGAGTCTTCCAATCGACTCTCTTTCGATTTCATTGAGCACCCTTATTTGCACGCTGACTCCTAAAGAGTCTACTCGAGTTCGAGACTCCTCTCGAGGTGACTCATCTCGATCGTTACCTATGACTTCCTTCTCGTTTCTTATCAAGAGAAATACGTATTCTTTATAGGATATATAGGGTTTATTCTCGTGTTGGAGTTGCCGTATCGCACTTTTGCACGTCTCGTTTTCGCATACGATACACATACACACACTATCTCTCTCTCTCTCTCTCTCTCTATATATATATATATATATATATATATATATATATATATATATATATGTATGTATGTATGTATGTATATAAACTGGATTTGCGATTCATCGAACGAAAATGCTGTTTGTAGGAAGTAAAAACGAGTATGGGGGTGAGCACCGTTTTGCTTCGTGGCCCTTTCCTCGTTTCTACGTAATATATATCTATTGTACATACATATATGTATATATATATATATATATATATATATATATATATATATATATATATATATATATATATATATATATGTATACGTATATATAGGGTAAAGGAACGAGAGCTTACGAACATTATTACGAACTCGCCCGTATCACATGGGTAACATTTGTAGTAGGGAAAACCATTATAATTTATAGTTCATCCAATCATACGTTTCTCGGAACGAGTGCTCGTCGAGTTTTCTCTATGCGTTTGTGTGTGAAAATGCAGTGCTTAAAACTCGGTCACATATATTCAAACATAGCCTCATATACACATGCTGTGTATATATATATATATATATATATGTGTGTGTGTGTGTGTGTGTGTGTGTGTGCGCGCGCATGTATATAACTATATAGATACAGGTCAAAACGGTGGTACAGAGTCTGAGATTTATGTCACGTTATATGAGTCTCTTGGCGTTACTTATTTCGGTACACGCGCGTTACATTAAAATCGCGAAAGGCATGCCCGGTACGTACGTCCTTTATGTGTATATACGTTATATGTATATTCACTCATGCACTCGCGAACTTTCCCCTCTTCGATACGCTTCACTTCGCTTCGTCACACTCCTCCTCTCGTATTTCGCATTTTACTTCTCTCGCAAACGTTAAAACCGCTCACACGGTGCGTGTTTTACACGGCCGTCAAGTGCCCGTTTTCGAGCTCGTCGATCGTGAGAAAGTAGCTTTTCTAAAATCTCGATATATCAAAGGTATTCGAATTTTTTTCTTCTATGTTTCGTAATTTTTCTTTTCTTTCTTTCTCTCTCTCTCTCTTTTTTTTTTTATTATTACGTTCCAAACAAAACCATCGATTAGTTTCGAATCGACACACAACGAGTATTCGTTTTAACCATTACGTTTGAAAGATAGGCACATAAATCACAAAACGTAAATTTCATATTCACTAATATGTCTGGTCGTTCGTTCGTACAATGAAAAAAACTTGAATGTAACGATTGTTTGAACGACTATTCGAAGTTTCCTTTTAACGAGGGTTATTAGTTTTTCTAAAAAAAAAAAAAAACTCATGGAACGACGGAGAGAGATTCGCTTAAAAAATTGTCACAAAGTAATACCAGAATATAAAAGAGAATAGACAAGCGTCAAAATAAGGATTGTCAATTTCATTATTAATATGAAGATGTAATTTCCTTTCTTTGCTTTGTTTTATCCTCCCTTTAGAAATTTAATATATACACGATACCTCGTACAAAACATTTAATTTCGTTCGACCGTGATGTGAGACAAATGATACAAAAAGAAAAAAAAAAAGAAATAGAAAAATAAAAAAAATAAAAAAGAACATTCCTTGATCTCACGCCTGATTGATATCATCTCCTCCAACATCTACATATTGGCTTTTAGAATTTTTTCCTAATAAACAAGAGTTCCCACTTATGTTCGGAAATATTTGAAATGCGTATAAATTATCACCCCTTGAAACATCTTCCCATTATTATAGCCTCTCTCTCTCTTATCTCTCGTGTTTCAAGGTAAGTCACGCCGTGAAGCAGGTAGAATAATCTCACAATCAGTTTTATTAAAGACATTTTAATTTATATTACATCGAACAACGATCGCGCGTGTTATCATAGAACTTTACCTTAAACCTGTTACGATAGCGGCCTCGATAAGACGATGTAAGGGCGATCGAGCGAACGAAAGAGCGGGCTCTCGCGCGCGCGCGTGAGCCCTCACGTTTCCATGGGGAGCGGCTACGACCGGATTCCTTCGAACGAGAACCTTCGTTACTTCTGCTGTTTGCTGCTGCTGCTGCTGCTGCTGCTGCTGTTGCAGCTGCAGCTGCAGCAGTTGTAAGAAACGAAGAAGAGGTAGAAGAAGAAGGAAGAAACAAAAAAAGGGAGTGAAGAGAGATAGATAGATAGAAATGGCCAGAGAGAGAGAGAGAGAGAGAGAGAGAGAGAGAGAGAGACAGAGACAGAAGCATGGCATGTGTGGTATTAAAGTGCAGCCAGTTAATGGGGTCAGGTGTCAATCCGTTAGAAGAAGAAGCAAATAGTTTAGCGCAAGCTAACGTTCAAACTACTCGGCACTGGGCCCTTAAACTTGACAACTAAATTAACTTTATGCTCTCTCTCACGCATGTATATGGCTAGGTTATATACAGGTCCAAACCTTTCATACTTGTATAATCCGTTTGGCGTTAGGTATATACCTAACTAATATATATATATATATATATATATATATATATATATATATATATATATATATTTATATGAAAATGGTTCTATCTCTCTCTTGCTTACTTATTTTTCTTTTTCTTCCTTCAGTATCCTCGTCTTAAAGTATCTTGGAATTAATTTCGACGTACACGGCGCGTACTGTCATGGCTTGCCTCGTCGACGTCCTCTTGCCTTGTCGTTTTTACCTACCTACTTTTCTTCCTTCCTTCCTTCCTTGGTTGCTAGCTTGCTAGCTAGCTTGCTTGCTTGCTTGCTTGCTTGCTTGCTTGCTTGCTTACTTACTTTCCCATAGCTCAGCCTCCTCTTTTCCTCCTTCTCTTTGTGATCTTGCCCAAGCTATCCGTTACTTCGCGTTCCGTTCCGCTTTTGCATTCTCTCGTCGGGAGCAACGTAGTTTCCAAAGACGTTTTCGATCTTAAAAATGATCAAAGCTTTTCAGAGAGGAAATTATTTGCTAAAAAATGTCTTTGTGTATAGTTATATATGCATACATATATAACTGCCTTTGAAGAAAGAGGGGGTTGGGGTGCTTTGGCGAGTGGGCGGGATGGGGTCAACGAGGGATTGGTGGTGTTTAACCGGGTGTGGGATGGGGTTTATACATAAATATTAAATTTTTATATTTTCATAAAATTCAAAGTTCTTTCTTTTGATCCCTTTTTCTTCATTTTCTTCTTCTCCTTCCTCTTCGTCTTCTTTATTCTTTTAAATCATACATTAATAAACAGGAAAAACTGTGATCACATAACATAGTTGATATATATATATATATATATATATATATATATATATATATATGTATGTATATATATCGATGACATAATCTTACAGAAAAAATAATGTCTTTGATAATGCGAATTTGTAATAGATAAAGACGGGGATAGTTGACAAATGGGTAAAAAGACGAAAAAAGGAGATAGGAAAAAGAAAAAGGATAGGAACCTATCGAAGAAAATCGCTTTTATCGAAGAAAATGGTGAAAGTTCAGGATTTGAGAATAAGAAAAGAAAGAGCGGAAAAAAAACGAGAGAAAAGGAGATAGAGAAGGAGAGAGAGAGAGAGAGAGGGAGGGAAGGAGGGAGGGAGGGATTCAAGGATCATGTCGACGACGAAAAAATTGTCGGCTCTCGTAGGTCAACACACTCGAGCAGTTCTTATCCGGTATTTCTCTCTCTCTCTCTCTCTTTCTCTCTCTCTCTCTCTCTCTCTCTCTCTCTCTCTTTCTCTCCCTCACTTCCCCTCTATCCCTCTTCTTTGGTGGCACACGAGCGGTGTCAGCATTTCGCATCTGATATACGAGGGTTCGATTTACATCTAGGTGCTGACACGAATAGTGAGAGAGAGAGAGAGAGAGAGAGAGAGAGAGAGAGAGAGAGAGAGAGAGAGAGAGAGCGAGCGAGCGCGAGCGAGACAGAGGTCGTCGTCGTGTAGTCTCGATCGGCGGCCTAAGTGAGAAAAAGAGACGAAAAGAAAGAGAAAGGCATCGCTGTGTGCATGAAAGAATGAGAGAGATAGATAGAGAGACAGAGAGAGAGAGAGAGAGAGGGAGGGAGGGAGAGAGAGAGAGAGGAATGAATTGTCGCGTTCACGGATCGTGGAATCGCATAACACACGGGGCATCGATCGCATTTCTGAACGTCATCCTCTTCACGATTCTCTGTTATCCTATCCGACGTTTGCGGTCCAGCGTCGCAATCATCATGGTTCGAACGTCTACGTGTCCATCGGCTCTCTCCTCTCTCTCTCTCTCTCTCTCCCTTTCTTTTTTCTCTTTTTTCTTGTCTCCTTTCCTGTCTCCAGGCCCCGAGGCTGGGTTCTTGCTCTCTCTCTCTCTCTTTCTCTCTCCCTCCCTCTCTCTCTATTTTGCGTTGATAAGGTTTTTCTTATATGAAAAATATTATTTCTTCTTTAAGTTTTTCCTATCGATACTTCTATAAAGATTAGCAAAATTTGATCAATACGTTACGACGGCAGGATTTCTTTTATTAGCAATTACGAAGGAAAAAAAAGAGGTAGGTAAGAAAGAATTCTGATCGTCATTTATAATAAGTATAAGACTTATGTCATAGGTAATTAGTACGAGATATGTAATAGACAAATTTATATATATATATATATATATATATATATGTGTGTGTGTGTAGAAAAAATTGATTTTATTATGTATAATAATCTGGCTGGATGATTCGACGAAATTATTCATTCAGTTTTCTTTTTCTTAAATATTGGATTTCCAAGAAAAATCAAAAAGTCAAAAATTTTTTGATTTTCCATTACTATTAAAGTGTTAAGGGTGACGAGAACAAGAATATAATGATTATCTTTAATAAGTTAATAAGACTTAGTATAAAAATTGTGATAGATTGGTTTTATATGAAATAATTCGTTTGTGATCTTCTCTCTCTCTCTCTTTTTTCTCTTCTTTTATTTTCGTTACAATCTAGACGAAGTATGTCACGAAACTTATAATCGTTTCATTCGTCGGTGCATATTAGTCGTTTCTATACATAGTTTTGTGTACCCGTCAGTACTTGTAACATATTCGATCGCTTAAATGAAGAAGAGCTCGTCAACGTCATTCTCGATAATTTATCGCGAATATCGAACGAGACTTTCGACGAAATTACCGGCGAGACGAACGAAACAAACGAACGAACGAGAGAAAAAGAGAAAGAGAGAATGAGCGTGTGTTTGTTTGTGTGTGAGAGAGAGAGAGAGAGAGAGAGAGAGAGATCGGTGGGGGGGGAGGAGACATAGAGGAGTCTGTGACATGATGTCGCCGTAAATTTTGCCTCGACGTAAAATAAACGCGTTCGAGTTGAAATGCGCGAATTCGAGCCGGCGACAACGACAACGACAACGACAACGACGACGACGACTACGACGACGACGAAGTTGGTTTCTTCTATCGACAGACTCTGACCGTTATCGAAGCACCTATTTGCGTTAGGATAACGGTACAATGACAAAGAAGAAAGTATCGGCTTTCGTTTACATGATTCATGATAACGACGATATCGCTTCGAGGAAAAGAAAAAAAAATGAAAGGCTCCTTTGTATCGACGACAAATTTTTATTTTACCTCGTCGTGATATAAATTAAACGTAACGTCGTAATCCACTTAAACTGTGAAGTAACACATACATACCGTATATCGTAAGGAAAGGCGATCGTAAAATATAGTAAGAATCAAATGAAGATATATAGAAGAGAAAATATATTTCTTTTGTCCTTCTCCAACGAAACGATAATTCTTCGATATATATGTATGTGTTACATTACCTATTCGCGTCCATATTTTCAATACATCGAACGTTTCATTTTGAAAGTGGCGCGAATCCATATTTTGTCGTTTCCAGAAAATTAAAAGTTTAGCACGTCAATCGCCAGGCAATTTATTTTATTGGCGGCCAATTTCCAAATTGAACAAAGAATTGGCAATTTTTTATTAAGATATTAAATATTAACTGACTAGTCATAAATAAAAAGTTCACGCCAAATTGATCATAAATTGTGTTCTCATTTTTTTCTTTTTTCTTTTTTTCCTAAACGAAATTATACACCACTTTCGAAATAAACGGTCCATATATATTTTTTAAATGATAAATCTCGTAATAAATTCAACTCTGATTCTAACCTCGTTATCTCTTAATACAATTATCGAATAGAAACGTTTAACGTTAATTTTTCATTGCCACCAAATCAATTTTCTTCTTCGAAGTTTAACGAAGTCACTTATTCCATGCAACTTAAGCGAAACTCCATGAAGAAGAAGAAGAAGAAGAAGAAAAAGAAGCAAAAAAAAAGGTTCAATTTTAGAATGCGAGAGGACACTTCTGGCTGCGAGTAAATTATTATTTTTTCTTTTTCTTTTCCTTCCTACGCCCCTCCCCCCTTCCAGAAAATCCTGTTTCTTCGTTTTCTCTTCGCTTCTTTGAGCTAAGCTAATCCACGAACGATAATCCATGACAAATTGATCGCATGGAGAGCGCGCGCGCGCTCCCAGAAGTGAGAGAGGGAAGTAAGTAAAAAAAGAAAGAGAGAAAAAAAGAAGAGGGGCAGGAGGAGGAGGAGGAGTAAGAGTAAGAGTAAAAGGAAAAGGAAGAAGAAGAAATCTCAGGATCGGACGTGTTACTTGCCCCGTATTCGTCCTCCTTAATTCTACTCCCACGTTGATAACTGCGGCGCACATTCTAGGACGACCGCCAATAGCAATTTTGTAATCACCCGGGCCTCTTAATTAAAGTGTAAGCCACGATAAGGCTCTTAATTCTCCCAATAAAACGCTCGTTCCCGGCTGCGTGGGTACGCTCGTTCCATTATTGTCAGCATGAAAGTCGTGCGGCACCTGCGGCCAACCCGGAGCGATCGGCTATCCTCCCTCTTCCTTTGCCACCATTCTCTCTCTCTCTCTCTCTCTCTCTCTCTCTCTTTCTCTCTGTCTGTCTCTCTTATACTCTTTCATTCTCACCCTTCTCTCTCTCTCTCTCTTTCTTTCTCCTTCATTCTTCCTCATTTTTTTTGCAATACGATGTCTACCGCATGCGGAGAAGCGTGCAAGCTGTATACTTCGCAATGCTAAGGCAAGAATAGTTTTCTCTCTCTCTTTCTCTCTCTCTCTCTTTTTCTCTCTTTTTTCTCTTTCTTCCTTTACTCCTACCAATGAAAATCCCTTAGCTTCGGTACGCCCCGTATAAGTTGGACGTCTCTACGTAGCTTTGCACGGAGCACTTTCATTAGGGGGTGTTTCCCTAATAGAAAGAACTTGAAGGAAGTGTAAACGCATCGATGTTCCCTTCCACTCTCTCTCTCTCTCTCTCTCTTTTTTTCTGTCTCTTTTTCTTTCTCTTCATTTTTTTTCCCTCCCCTCCTTACCCTCCTACCCCTACCCAATAGCGGTCCTCTCGTGAATATTTTAGGACGAAGTTTAGTCAAACACCGCCTTAAATTACGCCATTACCTCTGTCGTTTCCTTACCCCAAGAGAGGAAAATAATTCTTTTTTATTGGCACGATCGGGAAACCGAAATTTCCTTTATTTCTCTTCTTTTTCTTCGTAAGAGTAAAAGGAGGAGTCTAGTTCAGTAGAATAAGCTGACCCCGGTGGGATGAACGTTTGTTGTTCTTGTCTTCTTTTTTTTTTTTTTTATCTTTTTTTTTCTTTTTGAATTACGCACCATAAGGCAAGAGGGATAACAAATGGAACGTGGAGAGCGATGACTCTTAAGTTTAGTTTTCTCTCTTGATAATATTTCGGGAGTATGATAGTTCCTTTTTATTTATTTCGCGCAATGAGACGGGAAAAAGAAAAGATGAATTTCATCGTTGTCTCTAGTTACTTAACGTTTTTCAATCGTCTGCGAAGTTCGAACTTTTCTACATTTCTCATGGACGCGAAAGGACGACGAGGACGACGATGACGACGTCGGCAAGCCGTCGTAGTTGCCGCGACAATGTCGAGTTTTCTTTCGAAGAAGAAAAATTAATTTTCCATCCGACGGGTTGGTGGAAGGAAGGTAGAATGGTAGGAAGGAGTATCGAAATTAATTTAAAGTGCTTTCGATAAATCAAGTCTAGCATAATTAAAGAACGATTTGCTCGAGACGACGACGACAACGACAACGACGGCGACGGCGACGACGACGACTACGTTGACGTCGCGAACGATGGTTTCGAGAGTTGCTCGTCGGAGGGCAAGTCATCGTCTACGAGGCAAGTTGCAGTTTAATAAACCGCGCGTGGACGAGAACCCTCCTTCCTTGTTTCGCTTTCTCTTTAAATGATGAATACCGTGTCTTAAATGCGTTCGTCCTTTGGAATAACGCATTAGAAATTCTCCTTTGCCAACGAGAAACTCGAAAAGGGAGACGATAGACGAGAATTGTTAATTTACTTTTGATTAACCGTAGAAGATAATTTTCCTAAAGATTCAATCTTAGAGATCCTTTGTTTCGGTAAATTTATTATTTTATTATATTATTCAAATGTTTAAAAAAAAAAAAACAAATGTCATTATTTCGTTAATATTATTTAAACGATTTTAAAAATAAAATGTCGTATAATCCATTTTACTTGGCTTCAATCGTGGAGATTCTTTGTTTCGGTACATTTATTATTTTATTCTATTATTCAAATGATTAAAAAAAAAACAAATGTCATTATTTTATTAACATCATTCAAACGATTTAAAAAATAAAATGTTGTATAGTCAATTTTACTTGGCTTATTCGAAGAAACGTTATTTATCGTATATAATTACACTTAACAAATCGTTAATTCGACGTTGAACGTTATCGTACAAAGTTCATTTGTTCGTACTTATTTATCGACTTTTTTTTATACTTTTTGGTATTAGAATCGATCAAAACTACAAAATCAATGTCAAATTTTACGAATGAAATATCTGTGAACGGAATAACCTGCCCAATGACAGATAGGTACGTAGGTACCTATACATACGTAGGTACATAAAAATCGACCGTACTTGGTCGTCACCCTCGAAATAGAGAAAAGCGTTAGGAGGGTTCCTCCTTGGAGATTTATATTCATCGTAAGACTATAGATACGACAATTTATTCGTGTATGCTCTTCATCTTCGTCGCGATAGGACGACGTACGGTCTGTCAGCGAGCAAATCCCAAACGTGCACGGGGTTTTTAAGATAGAAAGGACTGATCGTATATTTGTATCGTCAAACAATTCTTCATTATAGGTCTAATGGTAACATTCGTATTTTATAATGTTCTAATATCATCTTAGCATCCAAATTCCCCAACAATACGAATACCATAATTCACGAGGATATCGCTTTAAATATATCTATAGAAAATCACTATTAAAATTCTCGTTACTATAAAAATATAATTCTATTTTCCTTCGAAATTTGTTATCCCAACGCGTTCGTATCAAATAAAAAATAATTCGTATTGAAACTATTCGGCTATTTGAATGTTTAAAATATTAAATCGGGAAAAATGAGTTTTTCAGTAAGGGACATCGAACTTATGTCATTCTAAATGAATAATAAATTATTCGTTTTCTTTTTCTTTCTTCCTTTTTTTTATTTTTAATTATTATTATCACCAAGAGAACATTATTTTTTATAAATTTGTTTCGAATATTTCTGATGAAATATTGAATCTAAAGTTATCTCTGTTCCCGTTCGAAGCATACTGTTGTTCTAATAACTTTAAATTTCATAAATATATGTTTTTATCGATCGTATCTCTCCTTGATTAAAAAATTAAATACATAAACTATTGGAATACTATGGTATTTCAATATTTAGAGTCCTGCTTTATTATATATTCTTTTGTACAACGAAAAACGATCGCGCATAATAATATAATCGTGCATGTGTGGCCTTGTGTCTGTGTGTATTTGGCCAAAAAATAAATTTGAAGTTCGAGCTCGATGTTTCATTATTTAATCGCTTATTTCGGTAAGTGTCTTTCGTTAACCGGTAACGATTATTCCAAACGTCCATATTATATTTCGGGGACCGTCAGAGACAGGGTACCGCGATTAGGCTGACGTTTGAATACGTTTAAAAGCTTCGTGAATATTAAAACAAGCAGTTGAATTCGCAGTTGAATTCGCTCCATTTCTCTCGCGGACTGATCTTTTTTTCTTTCCTCTCTCTCTCTTTTTTTTTTTTTTTTTTTTTTTTTTAAAGAATACCACAACGACATATAATAACAAGGACGATGTGAGACCCTGACTGACCCCGTATATCTTTCTGCCATTTTTGTTTTAACTATCCCGCTTGTCGTCGGAATTTATTTACGAAATACCTGTCGTTGAAATCGATAAATTCGTCACACCGATGACAAATTTACTCCGTGGGTTATATCGGTTGGATACTCGATACCGACGATATTTTATTATTTGTTTATTTATTCAACGAAGATCCAGAAAGTACTGTGTGCATCCGTAAAAAGCGTCCTTCTGAAAAATTAAAAAAAGATTGGGTATCGCCGTAGTAGAATCGATCGCCGTGTGAGAGACGTTTTCAAAACACATAAAATGAAAAATCTCTCGTGATTTGCGCCCGATCGGGGTTAGCGGAAAGACGGGGGTGGTAGTTGGGGGCAGGTTTAGAGGAGGAGGAGGAGGAGAAGGTCCAAGGGAAGGAGGAGGGTGGTAGAGTTCGAGCGAGGCGAGTCTAGAGCAAGATGAAAAACAAATAAATCAGCCGGTTAATTCAGCCAACGAGCGGCGCGCCGGCAAACAGAGTTAATCTCTGAAAATATTAGATGACAGCGAGGAAATAAGCCAGTGCCACACCGGGGCATTAATTACGGGCACGGGCTAAAAATAGTGCCCCGTGCGGATGAGACGAAGCGACGTGAAAACGAGCGAGCACTATTCTCTCTCTTTCTTTCTCTCTCTCTCTCTCTCTTTTTCTAGCTCACTTTTCCACCCTCCTCTAACCCATTTCGTCTGTGTGGAGACTTTTCACTGCGCTCATGCAGTCGGCCAAGAAATCGAGAAAAGGGGATGCACGTGTGCTGCCTGGCCTGTCGACCGATTTTTAAAGTAAAATCTTTAATTCGGTAAATTAACGTGGAAACTCGTAATTATCACGCTTGGATAATTATAATAACCGTCGATTTCATTTCGTTAGTTTAATTGTGTGTTCACTCGGACGATTCTTTAAAAATGAAAAATGAAGAGAGAGAGAGAGAGAGAGGGAGATGAATAAATCCTTCGATTAAATAATACAGTGTTTAGAGTAATATTCAGAGAATAAGCTTTTAATCAAGGACAAAGAATGATTAAATGAACTTTTACTATGTTATTTATAAGGACACAACTGTTTTATGCAACTACTCAATTAGCGAGAAGTCGATTATAATTACATTGTAAATAATCAATTTCTTTTGTAGATCGCCGTTCATTAAATGACTTATGATTAAAATTTACAGAATATTTGAATAATTTTAATGGAATAGAGAAAAAAAAGTTAATGAATTACTGGCATCTTATAAAATTCTATGATTATAATAATAGTTGATATTTGAGTCATAAACAATTTAGAAAAGAAACGAATAAATAAATGAAACGTGATCTATATATTTCTCAATTTCTATTTAAATCTTTATAATCCGTTTTTTTTTCGGGTCCAAGATGAACAAAAATATTTCATAGAGAATTTGTTTTTTTATTTCTTTTTTACGTAGGATATGATGCCATTATAAAAAATGTGGATTCTTATTTAAATAAAAAAAAATAAAAAAAAAAAAGAAGACAAATTGACCTTAAAAAGTAATAAATGTCATAATATTTCTCCCTTGAGATCAGATAACACTTGTCAGTATAATTTTTCTTATTGGTGTAAAATATTAAATATAGCTGATTAAAAAAAAAATTCGAACTTCCTATATCAACTAACAAACAGTGTCACGATAGTAAAATAAGATAAAATAAAAAAGAAATATATATATATATATATACATATATACAAATTTTTAATTTTCTTCCAAATTAAATGACAACAGGCGTGTACAATTTCAATCGTATAAAGTGATCCATTGAAAATACAATGGATCGTTTTATCTATTTATTTTTGTTAAATCTATTTCTTGAATAATGAAATGTACAAAACTTCTGTCCCTCATAACTTTTAATTATTTCTTACAATTCCGAGAGTCATCGAAACTCGGACGTTAAGCCGATGGATTGTTGAGAATCTGTGGCGGATTCTGAAAAGAGAAAGGAATAAAAAAAAAAAAAAAAAAAAAGAAAGGAAAGAGAAAAGAAGAGAAAAGAGAAAAGGATATAAGAAACTCGATGAAATTTTTTATCGATCGTATTCTAATCAGCGGGCGAGCGGAAACGTAAAAGAAACACACCTCGTTCGTCTGGAATCGAAAGTAGCCAGTCTGGTGCAGCATCATCCTCTTTTACTATTTGCTTCCGATTACATGACATCGCAAGAGAGATAGACTGTTTTGTTTTCCTCCGTTCCTTTTCCTTTTCTTCCATTATTATTCTCGTGTTCTCTCTTTCTCTCTCTCTCTCTCTCTCTCTCTCTCTCTTTCTCTTTCTCTTTCCCCATTACTTCTTCCTCGCTGCTGTACTTCCATGGCCATTGTATTCGTTTGTCCCTATCCGAGTATTCCGGTTTACCTACGAATACGATTCTTCTCTCTCTCTCTCTCTCTCTCTCTCTCTCTCTCTCTCTCTCTCTCTCTCTCTCTCTCTCTCACCGCTGCTGTCATTGCTGCGACGCCTTTACCTCCTTTTGTTTTCCTTCGACTCTTTTCCAGCCTTTTTTCTTTCCTTTCTAACGCAACTCGCAAGTACGCTTGCATAAGCTCGCTCCTTCAATCCCCGCACCCTTTGTCTATCGCGTAACGTATGAGGAAATCAAGGGAGGCCACTTATCTTAGATGCGAATTGCCCTCGACTCTTCGAATTATCCGTCAGGGATCTTTATTTTTCTTTTTCTTTTTTTTTCTTTCTTTTTTCCTCCTCCCCAAGAAGATGAATACCTCGTATTTTTACAATAGACCTCGTTAGGACAAGTGTCGTTTATTTATCAAAAATTCTATGCTTGAAGAGATGTTCTTTCTTTTATTTATGTTTTCTTCGTATTCTTTTTCATTTTTTTCTCTCCTCTTTTCATGTTAAGTTGCAGATAAATAAATTGCTTGTTCGGGGAGGTTTATATTCACGAGGATTAGATTCGATATTCATGGATATATTACCTCTCTTTCTCTCTCTCTCTCTCTCTCTCTCTGCTTTCTAAAGGACAAAAAGGATAAAATAATTAGGGATCCTGTCTATGTGATGAAAGAATATACAAGTTATTTGTCTCTCAATACTATCGAGGAAAATTAATATCTACCCATTTCTTTTCTTTCTCTTTGTTTCTCTTTCATCTAGTCTTTTCTTTTTACACTTCATTGATTTATCCAAAGCTTTCTTTCATTATACGTATCACTTTATTTCCAATTAAAATTAAATTCCATCAGACATTTTTCAAATTAACAGTGGACGAAACGAAAAGGAATAATATAAATTACTCATCGACGATAATTCGTTTAATAAATCTACAATAATTTTTTTTTTCATGACTATATATATATACGGAACACTTAGATTGTTGCATGATTGAAATGAAATGAAATGCAAGAGAGAAGGAGGAAACGAAAAGGAAAACAATAAAAAAAAAAGAAAAAGGAACAAAAAATAGATTCGCAACAAATTATTGCAAAATATGACGAATAGACGCGCAAGTGGTCCTAGATCAAAGAAAATCTTTGACCGAGGTATGTCTCATTGATAAAACCAACGACTACGTTCCGTTCGTTGATGATTAAAATGGAAAATGAAATATGCCAGAGACATGCGTATTTTACCTCTTGACTTACACGCGCTCTTTTATCTTAGTGGACCATCGCCGGGAGATGTTAATTAGCCGTTCCTAGTAAAGTTAAATCATAGGATTGTTGGAGCAATTAAATGTAATACGCGTCGACGTAGATACTAGGAAAATTATGAACACACTAAGAGCTAATACCAGCGCACGCATTTTCTCTCTCCCTCTCTCTCTCTCTCTCTCTCTCTCTCTCTCTCTCTCTCTCTCTCTCTTTCGTTTTGAAAACGTAATAATCGAGCTATAATTTCTGCCCGACGTACTAATCACGGGGATTAATGAAATATCGATCGATCTTCACGATTCTCCTCTTATACCAACGATTATGTACGCACTCCCAGATATCCGATAATAATATATTAAAACCCTAAACAGGGTGTATATGCTTGTATGTGGGTAAGCGTCTCGTATATGTGATCTACGTTTATATGCGATGGCTGTTAGCCAAACATAATCGTCAGGATCGATCCATTTTAAAGGATGCATTAAACCTTCTATTTATCTCTATTTATCTGTCTATCTATATATGTATATATACATGTATATATATATATATATCTCTCTTTCTCTTCCAGGTTCTTGCGAGTTTCCAGCAAGTTGGGCGGGAGAATGGTATCAACACGGAAAACCGGTGCCCATTATCATAAATGCGACGATGTTAGGCGAAAGAAAGTGCGTGGAAAGAAGAAAAGACAAATTTATCACGTAGTGAGTAAATAAAATAACGTTTCTGTGTGTATTTTTTTTTTTTTTTTTTTTTACCTCTTTATATTTATATCGAAGTAAATTATTATCGTTAAACGATAAAGATGATTCCAAATTCTTTGTAAAATTATCAACGATGTTCAATTTAATTATTTATATGAATTTATCTTCTTTTCAGCGGTGATAAATGCTACCACTGTATGATCATTACTGCCAGGCACGAAAACGTCATTCAATATCGCGAAGGTGAGCCGTTCTTTCTTTTTTCTTTTTCTTTTTCTTTTTCTCTTCCCTCCCCATCCCCTTCCCGCTTCCTAAACACCTTAAACTTTCTTATCGATTTATGTAAAACATGATCGGTGTTTGCGATAACGCAGAACGTTGGGTATTCGTATTAAATAATAGAATGAACGAAGCATAACGTATAATATCCCTACATCTGTTTCTATTTTTTTTCTCTTTATAATTCTCATTACCGTTAACCATTTTAGTTACTTTCGTATGTGCATTATATTTCACTTTTGTTAAAATAATTATTTTTTCTTCTTCCTTCTTTTTTTTTCACATTTAGTTCTCAGCGTCGTTATTATATCTATTATACGCGGTATTATTTTACGATTCAAAATAATTTTCAAAAGTATTAAAATTCACCGTTATCAATATTATCAATTTCTCATAATATCAAATTATAACATTACATTATCAATATTATCGAAGAGTGCAAGCGTTATTGCAAGCTCCCACTCCATAAAAAAAAAAGAAAAAAAAAATATCTACCAAAAGTTATTGTATATGTATGCGTATATTCGTTTACGCGTAATTATACTCGGAAATCTTAAAACGCTTGAAACATTATTTAGCACAAAATAAAACGTTAATTCTATACGTTGTTTGTTACAATTATAAGAGTTATCGATTCTATTGATCGTTCATGTAATTATTTGTATTTCATTATATCCGATCCAATCGTTCTTTATTTTCGTGATAGTGTTCCTATAAATTGGCCGTTCATCGCTCATGCAAAGATACAGATTTTCCCACGAGTCCGGTTTCTGCATTAGGACAATAGTTTTTGGGAAGCAACATAAGCACGCGCGCGCGCGAGAGAGAGATAGAGAGATAGAGAGAGAGAGAGAGAGAGAGAGAGAGAGAGAGAGCTGAGAGTTCGGGGAAGCGAAACAGTGCACAGTGGTCCGTCTTTCTTCCCCTCGTAATTCTCTCTCTCTCTCTCTCTCTCTCTCTCTCTCTCTCTCTCTCTCTCTCTCGTTCTCATTCTCATTCTCCATTCCATACGTGCGCACGCACAATCACTCCCTCTCTCTCTCTCTCTCTCTCTCGCTCTCTCTCTCTCTCTCTCTCTCTCTCTCTCTCTTTCTCTCTCTTTCTGTTTTTCTTCTCCCCTTTCTCCGACAAACATTCTCAAAAACACACGTACATCGTTCACCCCGCGCGCGCACACAAGCGCACGTATAGAACGCACATTCACGCGTGCATACTCTACAATTCCCGAGGTTGATGAGCATGGCGTAACTAAACCTGACGTCCATTGTGTCGGACCACATCCTTGGCATTTGCCGTTGCCAATAGTAGATGAAAGGTTTGATGCCGTATGGTGAATTACGCTAAAGTTTAATTCACTGTGAACACGGTGTATTAAACGATTTGCCATTCATCGTACGCTTATATAAAGATTTGGGGAGTGTTATTGAATATTTTCTTTTTTTTTTTTTTCCTTTCTTTCTTTTTTCTTTTTTCTTCGGCACCGACTTTGCTTCATCGAACACTACTCACTCGTGTGTATATATATATATATATATATATAAATATATATATGTGTATATATGTATGTATGTATTGTACTTCATAGATACCTTTTTTTTACTTTCTCAATGAAAGATGAAAAAAAAAGAAGGAAGAAAGAAGGATGGGAAAAAAAAATTACTAAATTTAAAATGAAAAGGGGTATGAAAACAAGTTTTCTTTCATCGTTTTAGGATTCTGCAATCCAGACACGATGGATCTGGAAAACATGTGCTCGATGATCGGCTCGGACGATATTCTATACTCTATGTTTCGGATAAACTCTAAGCCCATACCTTGTCCATTCAGCGGCCCTCCATTCACGTTTTCGTATAATCGAGGATACCGAGAGTGCGCAGTACCTATAAGTTTGGCCGAACGATGTACGGACGAGAGTAAGCTGCTTCTTAAATATCAGGCTTGTCCAGACATCGATGGAACGGAAAGTAACAGTAAGTTTCCCTCTACCCTCATCCCTCCCTCCCCCCTATATTTGATTAGAATTTATTCGAATTATCGATTCGTCGAAAATGTCAATTATCATTTAGCATTTGCAATATAAATATTTGAAAGTATATTCAATCTCTTCGATAGAATTCTTTTATTTTATATGGAAACATTTTCTCCATTTATATGCATTAATAATAATAATAATAATTTACGGTAATAAAATTGACTGTTTTTCATTTTAATACATTGTTAGCTGGTAGGATAAAATTACGTTTAAAATTCTCTTTTTCTTCTGTTTTTGGTTTTGGGTATATCTAACGAAATGAAATTATTGTGATAAAATCAATTTTTTTTTTTTTTCAATTTTATCTTTTTCACCTTTTTGCGGAAAACGTTCATACGATTTCCACAAAAACGAACGAACGTACGATTAATAAAAAAATAATCACAAAAACATATTGATTTTAAGGTACAGTTTAATGCATTCAACTGCGCTACCGTGATTGGAACTTTATTAGATACTTTATTTTTATTGTTGAATCGCGTTTTGGTTTAGCTCACGCCATTGCAACTAAATGTCATTTAAGAGGAATATTACAATACGTCAGATTAGTCGAGAAAATTCATTAAACTTGTTGTTTAAGAAGAATAATTATTACAGTTTGAGTAATTTTATTTTTTCTTTTATTTTAGGAAATTTAATATCAATTCTAGTTTTAAATATTCACTTTCCCAACTATACTTAAACTTCTGTAATTAACCATCGTATCGCCCGTCTTGTTAAATTTCACGAATTTTACAAACAAGTAATATTTTTTTTTGATAAAACGATATTTATCATTTACTTAATGTAAATCCCGGCTGACAATGTTATCCCAAACGTTTCGCAATTTATTCGTTACTTCTCGCAAAATCTGTATGAATAATAATCGGCTCTTCTCTTTCCGTTTCTTTTGTTTTCTTTTTTTTTTTTTTAGTCATAAATTATACGATAATTTATATTTTACAGCGGAGGAGTTGCAGTGCCTAGCGGTGTGGAACGACGGTGGACGTAATAAATATTTAGTGGGTACACTAAAGGGAAGAAATGCTGTTGCTAACGAAGTAACATTTAGGTACGACGTTGTTATTTTATCGATAATAATTTTATCATCTTTTTGTTATACTTATTGAAGGAAACTCATGAATAAATTTATACTGTACAATCGGTATAAATGATGAACATTTGTTTGTTTGTCTGTTTGTCATAGGTGCTTTTTGTACGAAGAGAAACATCATCAGGGAAAAGTGGTTTATATGCTCGCTCATTCCGGAGAACCTACTTGCAATGGTTTGACGACGGTATCCGAGGCATCCCTTACAATAAAACTAACGAAAGGTCATTAATATATTATCGATTAATATATATATATATATATATATATATATATATATATATATATACTTACAAATTATTTAGAATTGTTATCTAACGTTACATATATCCGTTAATAGTGGACAAAGAACACAGTAGATGCAAATATCCATCATGGGTTACACAACATCACGATTGGCATTCATTGGACGGTACCAAAATGTATCACTTTACAAACAAGAATGCAACTCTCAAAGTAAAGGCTCAAGAAACCGACAGAGAGGCCTTTCACGAGGAAAAAATTGTATGCCATAATTTAGAAAAAATGCATCCGAACGATAATATGCAGGGTCACAAAGTGAAGGTGATAGCTCACGTGACCAGCGGTTGGTAAGTAGATAAAAAAGATTTCATCTCTTGTATAAATTATTTGACGCGTGCGTTTACATTGATTGCAGTGACATCGGTTACGTATGCATGATATTCCATAAGAGAGACGGGCACATCATTGAAATACAACAGTCCGGTTAGTATTTTCTACACGTATATACCCTTACGTCATTGATTCGTACGACATCTGATTGCTAATTCGTTTTACAGCACAAAAGGCAATCATGCCAGACGAAGTCTGTTCCCTTTGGGATCCTTCGGATATGCCTTATACGACTTTAATAAGTAAGTAATACGATGGATATCATTTAAAAATTATTTTGAATTTAAAAATACATATCCACTTTGGTCTTCCTCAGCTTCATTCCTACATCAAAGAAAATGTTCACACCCCGGTCGCTACTCCATCATGGATTTTGCCCCTTCAAACGTATTCTCGGTTACTCCCAGACGACAGCGTCGCAGTGAGAAATCATCGAAAACGGCAAAAAGAAGGACGTGGCAGGACGATATTGAAGATGAGGAGTGTAGGAGTACGGATATTCAAATAGGATGCAGCTCGTCCGATCAAAATGAAATGGTAATAGCAAATACTTGCGAACACGAAGAAATAGGTGAGTTTAATAAAAAAAAAAAAAAAAAAAAAAAAATTATAAAAAAATATAAATAAAACCAAGAATTATCCGACTTGAGAATAAACATGTATATTTCATTTTTAGCATACTCGTGTCACGGTAGTTGGGAGGAAAAAGGTATATGGTATACTATAGTCTCTCAAAAGAGTACGGAACTTAGGGTAGGCCTAGGACAAACGTATTGTTTCTCAATGCGGTCCGGTGTAAATCCAGAAAAAAGTCAAGATAGGAGTAGATCGTTGCAGCAGGAACAAGAATTGTGGCTTTCGAAGCCAACACGTTTTTGTCAGAGAAACGGAACGAATGAATGGACGTATAGACTCTCCAGTCAAGGTTGTGATTACTGAAATTATATATTCCATATTTTTTCGATATATGTGTATATATACGTTTGTGTGTGTGTATATGTGTGCTTATACGACATTAAATTTCTTATTACAGGTGTCTGTGAAGATTTAATGAAGGCTGCATCGAGTATAGCAACTACTTTCTCGTTGAGTAGCAGTACGATTATCGTTACAATAGTCACAACGACGTACACGATATTGTCTAGATGATTCGACAGAAAAATCTTGTAGATATTGACTGCTACAGAAAACATAAGCTGTAATTAACAGCAGCTACTAACAGGCCAAGCGGTCAATATGACATTATTATTATTATTATTAATATTTTTATTATTATTATTATTATTATTATTATTATTATTATTACTATTATTATTATTATTATTATTATTATTATTATTATTATTATTATTATTATTCATTTTTATTATTATTTTTTTATTATTATAATTATTATTATTATTATTATTATTATTATTATTATTATTATTATTATTATTATTATTATTATTATTATGACAAAAGAAATAGGCAAACATCGATGATTGAAAATGATAGTTTAAATTTTTTAAAAATTGCTAGTTTTTTTTTAGTAGTAAAAGGGACGAACAAGATACAACTTAAAGAACGATTAAAAATACATTATAGAGCTGCAAAGCAGCCAGATAACTCTCTTATATGTTCAAAGGCTGTTGCAAGGGTTGTTTATTAAAACAATTTAATTTCTGTCACTGTTCAAATAATTGTTATAAAATCATTTTATTTTTCTATATATATTAGGAATGTATATCCTGACAGAATTAGCCTGTGAGTTATCGATAACATCATAAATTTGAGCTTACGATTAAATAGAAGTTGGTACTTATTCCTCTCGTAAAGTATGTGACTGTACGTAACTGTCGATGCTCTGAAGTTTTAGAAATATATTTTATATTTGTATATCTCTAATGTTTGTACTGTTTATACTAGCATGGCCAATTTTTACGCAATAATTCATAATATCGATTGCAACGATAACTCTAAGGACTTAACACGTAACTAATACCGATTGTGTCAATACTTGTCGCATCAAAGCAGATATTGATTGATATTTTATTTTAGCAAAGAACGTTTTGCCGCGTATGTATAACGTGGGAATATTTATTTGGTTTAACAGAATATGACATCGGTACCTATTGCCCGTTCCTAATAGCTCTTGAAATAAAACTAACAAAAAAAAAAAAGAAAAGAAAAATAATAAATATCCTTCTTTTATATCGACATAGATACGAGTGATCATGAAATCTTTCATTGAAATGGTTCTATAACATTCTAAATATTATATAATCGATTAAAAAGTTCAAGCACCATTATTAGCCACGAAATTACAATCGATGATAAGATTCTAATGTATTTATAATCACTATTTTTCAATCTGTCAATTTTTCATTATTTCAAGTTGACTCGTAAATTGTTAGTTACAGTATATATATATATATATTTATATATTTTTTCTTTTTAACAAACAGTCATTACTATCCCAACAATATATCGTTGGTAGATTTTCAAATTCTATATGTCTCCTTTAACAGAAAATGTTAATAGATATATCTAATCTAACAGGTATAGATTATTAGCAACAGTCTTTGAATGGAACCAGTTCTAAAGTTGTAGGTTTGAAAAATTGATGTAAATTATTAATAACCAAGCTATTGTAAATAAAACCAGGGTATAATTAATCTATAATACTTCATTTGGTTTATACTCGATTGAAAATGAAGTAATGTATGTAATTATAAATTATAGCTAATTAACACACGATAAATTCGTTTAATGTAATAGCGAATGAACAGTTTTTATCTTATAGCTAGTTATACATACATATATGTGTATATCTGTATATAATAATTTAAATATTGTATAAAGACTGTTTTTAAAGAGTAAAAAGTTTACACAGCTCTCGACCACGTTTAGCTAATGGGAAAAAAAGACTAAAAAGAAAAAATAAAAAAAAAAAGAAAAGAAAAGAAAGGAAAGAAGAGAAAAGAAAAGAGAAAATAATAGAAGGCGTACGTGGCTTAGAGTGCGTCCTCTGATACAATTTTCGACTTAAGATATTCTTGGAAATAAAAAGTATCTGTATTTTGCCGATAATTAATATGTTTCTACTGAATGACATTGTACGAGAGATTAACCAACGAAAATGGTCTCCGGGCAAATTCAAGATTTATACTTAAACTTGTGAAATAAAATGCTTTGTCTTTTAGATAGGGTTAGTGGATGTAGATATAGAGGAAAGATCCTAGAGCGTAAATCACTTTTAACAACGAATCTTTGGTCGTTTGAAACGACTAAATGTGTTTCATCCGTTTCCATTGGATATGTCCATCCTTTATATTATATTTAATATATCATTTTATTTCGATCACGATTAGCTAATGTCAATTTTTTTTTTGTTATGCATCTTACCGCATTATTTATGCTAATCATTATTTCGTCATCGTACATCCTCGAATAAGATAATAACTTTATAAAGATATTGCCTGGTGAACAAATAAAAAGAAAAAAACAAAAATGAAAAAAAAAAAAAAGAAAAGAAGAGAAACATTTGACTAAATCTCTGTAAATACACAGGCATTTATTCGTTGTGAAATATGTGTGTGCGTGAATGCATGAGAATGAATTTGCGTATATAATACTATTCAAAAAGTCTACATGCATTATATATGTATACATATATATATATATATATATATGTACATATATATATATATACATACATATATATATATATATATATATATATATATATATATATTTATATTTAAAACTTTGTTAATATTTATTATATCTAAGTGTAAACGGAAGATAGCCAAACGCAATGAAGCGGACGAAAGCTAGGAGACATTTTTTACCGTATATATATATATATATATATATATATATATATATATATATATATATATATTAAATATTTTCTAAAATTAATGTACTGTATACCGGAATTCAAGAAAGACATAAAAAAGAAGGAAACAAAATATAGAAAAAACAAACAAAAATTCGTGAACGAGTGAAGGAGTTGTACGTTTGAGAATCATCGAGCATTATTGCATCGAGCAATAAAGATAAATCTTTATTTTTATACGTACAGGACGAAGTATCGAGAGTTTGCCTATTTTGCTTAATGGTTATAGATAATGGTTAAATGAAGGTAACACGTGAGATAGGATCACGTTCATTTCTTTTCTTTATTTCTAATTTTCATCGCTTCGTCGAACAAAATGATTTGGATAAAGGTTACGAGTTTGACACAGGGATGTGATTTGCGTGAATACCAACCGTTGTTCTGCCTTATCATCGACTCTTGAAGATTTATTTATCTATTAACAATGCCTATGCAAGAATGTAATACGCTTAATTCCTTTGCTCGCTCATCTGTCCCATGTACCTACAAATTTTCATCGTGGAAATATTCGCCTATTTCTATATACCAATAAATCGCCAGATTCTTCGAAATCTATTTTATTGCCCAAGCGTACGAGCAAAATCTAATTTTTAATTGGAGTAGCACGGCCACGTTATAGTAGCGTAGCGGGTAGCAGCTAAGCCAACCGAGCAAGCTAAAATGAATTCCGGATACAGACGTTGCGCAAGGTGAAATAAAAAAAAAAGAACATAAAAACTAATAAATATTCCTAGATTAAGAGATGATTTATTAAATAAACGGGGAGGGAATGGGGAGTGGGTGATAGAAGTTAAGATTTTTCATGGAACAAAAAGCGTAAAGATCTGCATAAAGTGCCACTAAAGACACTATATATTAAAGAAGTGATTCACTCGATTACTAACCATTAAAATAATGCTGTGTACAAGAAATATATATATATATATATTTTTCGTTTATCACTGTGATGATTATCTATAATTATAAATATTAGTATTTAAGACAGTTTGAGTGTTGCTTTTCTTGCCACTTTAGTCTAGAAGAAGAAAGAAAAAAAAAAAGAAAAAAAAACGTTATTTCGATGTATTATTAAGGGTTTACGAGGATGAGAAAGGAAGGGTGGAAGGGAGGAAGGAGGATTTACGAACCACAAAACGACATTGGCCTCTGCTCATGAACCTAATAATTATTTTCAATCTAATCGTATGATATGCGCAATCAAGCATCGCCGTTAAATATTCTACGTGCTTGATTGACAAAAACACGTGGGGAAAATTCTCCATAACTCCGATAACAATATACGTTATAAGAGATGTAAAAAAAAAAAAGAAAGATAAATCAACGATACTATTCCTTTCTATAAGAATATAATATAATTTTTTGATTGTGTAACATTTTCACTATATCATGATGCGTTTATTTCTATATCAAAAACCGACTATCTCGACGCGTTCGTCCATGATAAAATAAAATATTTAAACGAAGGGCAAAAGTAATAACAAAAGCGAAAATGAGACGATTAGAAATGAGATTTTACATTTTTGCTATTAACGATCGCAGGAAATAATATTTTACCGATGAAGAATTAAGAAGAAAAAGAAGAGGAATTAAAAATAATAATATTAATAATAATAATAATAATATGATATATATTATCGATCGTCAAAACCTCGAACATCGACAAGTTTTTTAAAAAACAAACTCACTGCCTTTACGTACATACATACGTCGCTCGTTAACGAAGCGTTAAAAAAAATCTAATCGAACGAATAGCTTTTTATATTTTCGATCTCATATCTGCCTTTTCCGAGTGCTAGTTTATTCTGATAATAACGATATAGTATTTCTGTAAAGTGTCAGACAATGCCGACTCGATGGTATATGAACTAGCATCATGTGTAATGTTTATTATATTTTGAATACGAAATATATACATATAAAAAAAATGACTTTTCGTATATCCAATACGTTGTTTCATTAAATCCATTCGTTTCCCCTTTGAATTTCCCTCCGTCTGCAACTCAAGGAGGAAGGAAATAATAGAGTTGCGTTAGATTCCGAAGTAACATCTCGGATTTTGTCGAACGTGATATTAGGAATGAAATGTATTCTAAACGAAAAATTGATCTATAATATTTTTTATATTTTTTTTCCTCATATATCTCGATTTAACAAAAAAACCGGTGAGTATCACGGATGCGTGTATGCGTACTGCGCGATTACGAAAGCTATATAAAGTTAAATATATTCGTTTGAATCGAGAAGACGCATAATGTTTACCGAAGCAATACCGAACGTCCTTGTCACGTTATCGTTTCTTCGCTTATTCATTTACTAAACACGAATATTAATTTTTAGATTTAACTAAAAGACGAAATAGAAAAGAGTTATTGCTTTTAACATTTTATTATTATTATTCAAAAATTCGTGGAAGTAGTTCTACCAATACGGAACTAAGAAAGCGAGTGAGAAAAGGACAGAAACAGAGAGAGAGAGAGAGAGAGAGAGAGAAAGAGTAGTACGATCATATCGCCATCTACGAGGGTAGTCGAAGGGTGAATTTTTCTATAAAGCGCGTGTTCTATGACGGATCGACGTAGGTTTGCGAAATTTTCGCGGTGGTGAGTTTGGCGGCACACGTGAGCCATGTCATACACGATAAGCGTTTCCTCGAGAACGTCGAATATCGCTGTAGAAGCGAACGAAGAGAGACAGATATAGATATAGATCTTATCAACCGATCCTCGATAAAGTAAAGAAGAGGAAGAAGAATAAGAAGAGACAAAATCGAACAAGATATTAACGAAAATCACTTTTATTATTTCTTTTAAACGTTTTAAAATATGTGCATAGAACCCACGTGGACTCGCAATCAATAGTGCAGTGTTGTTGCACGGGGGTCAGTCAACCCGCGCTCGAGGTCAACTCCATGGTGTCTTCTCTCTGGGTGAGTAGGATCAATCTTAAAGAAACTATATATTCGTGATATTCGTCTAAGAGTGTTGTTTCGCGGAACGAAAAAAATTAGAAATTTGGAATAATAATTAAATTCTTTCGTTATGAAGCATCTTCTTTCTTAACGAGAGTGAGAGAGAGAGAGAGAAAGAACGAGAGTGTGTATGAGTGATAGATAGAGAGTGAGATAGATAGATAGATACATAGAAAGAGAGAGAGAGAGAGAGAGAGAGAGAGAGAGAGAGAGAATTCGTTTATCGAGATCACACCGAATTTAGACTCTTCCACTTCGATCCTCTGCAAGGGTTAAACGCGAATCGATACTATGCGATCTTTCTTTGATTTTAAACTAATCCACGATAGAAATAATCGAAACATATATATAAATATATATATATATATATATATATATATATATATATATATATATATATATATATATACATCGAGATAATACTTCAGATTGATTTCAAAGCTCTACTATTTAGTACATAGATATGTGCGTACGTGCGTGTGTTTGTCTATTTGAGTAGTACGTTTGTTTCGTCGTACGGGTACTTTCAAAGTGAATCACTCAGGTGCACACACTTTACTGATTGCTGCACTGTATTGATCTCAGTAAAATCTACGAAGTAAAGTCGAAGGGACCGTACGATTTCCGTAAGTTAATTAAGTTAATCACCCTTAAAGATCAAATTGGTCTTTTCTCTCTTTTTTTTTTTTTCTTTCTTTTTTATTCCTTTTCAATCGATTACCAAGAGGAACGAGCAACGTCGTCGTTGTTCGATTTGACCGTCATATTGAATTCTCCTTTAAAAGATTAGAAAAAAAAAAAAAAAACAATAAGTTCAATATCTGTTATAGTACGCATAGAGGAAACAAGGTACGATGAACTCGCCGTTCCTTTCCTTTCATTTCTTGTTTTCCTTTTTTTTTCTTTTTTTTTTTTCGAGACAACGATATCTCTCATTTATTGTTGTTTCAGATAGTAATATTTATTTCTTTATTATCATCGTAAAGGAACGAATTCGGAAATGGGGGCAGAAGATTGAAAACAGCAATGTAGGACAAAGGTTGGCCGAGGTGAATGGCACCACCTCGTTGTTGAAGCTGCACTCACCTGCCTGCGCAGTCGTTCCGCGGATTCTCACTAAGTTCGATGGTAGTAGTAGTGGTAATAGTAGGAGTAGTTGCGACGGCAGCAACAGCAACAGCAGCAGCAGCAGCAACAGCAGCAAAAGCAGCAACAGCAGCAAAAGCAGCAGAAGCAGCAGAAGCAGCAGAAGCAGCAGAAGCAGCAGCAGCAGCAGCAATAGTATTAGTAGCAGTAGTAATCGTAGTAGTAGCAGCAGTTTAATCGTCAACACGATCAAAGAGAAAGAGATGAAGGAATAGGTTCTTCATTTACTTTAATTTGTCTAATGAAAGAAGTGGGCGGAGCGAGGGGGGAGGAGGAGGAGCGGGGAGGAAGAGGGGGTAGGGTGAAAGGGATTAGCTTTAACACTTCAAAATCTACAGATTTTACGATAACTCTCGGCGTGTATAAAGCATAAAGAAGGAAATGATTATTAATAAGATTTCTAACGTGTATATGAAAGAGAGAGAAAGAGAGAGAGAGAGAGAGAGAGAGATTGGGATAGTCGATAAATAAATTCGCAAAATCGATCGGAATGATGATCATTTACGCTCCCATTGCTAAGATTCATAATCGGTTTTGACGCTAACGTTGCTTCGAGAGGAAGCTAACACCTCTCTCGCGCAAGCAGCGGAGAGATCGCTTATCATTGATCAGCTTGCCGGCTTGGATGAAGCTATTGCGCTCAGGAATTACGTAACTCTCTTGGATCGTTGCAGTTTTCCGTTGCAGTTCTCTCGAATTTTCGTTCGAAAGAATACAAATATAACGTTTACGTAGATGACCTAAATCGTATATATATAATATACTTACGTGTACGTGTGTATATATATATATATATGTATGTATTTTTTGTTCTTTTTCTTATTTTAATGCTACTACGTTATTACAACGTAAACGCAAGTGATTCAAGCAAAATAATAGGTAAATTTAATTCAATTATAATAGATAATCGAAGTTTTTTTTTTTTATTTACGATTAAGGCTGCTTTCGTGATTATTGGCACATTATATATTGTTTTTAATAATAAATTTTTTTACAGTAAAATTTTTCGATATTAATTAAGAGAATTTATGATACAGGAACTGAAACGTTTACGTTATCCCGGTATATTATGCAACGTTTAATATATATTTGATCCACGCTGTGTCTATGTACTACACACATGTTTCAATAACACGTATATGTATAATGATTAATTATGTTTCATAACAGTGATAAATGACGATTGATAAGACACCAGGATTGCTATTAATATTATTATTATTATTATTATCATTATTATTATTATTATTATTAATAACGTTTTCGTCATTATATCAAATTGTATTATTATTATGTTTTGTCATTATATCAAATTGTATAATTACTATGTTTTGTTATTACGTAAAATTGTATAGTTATTATGTTTCGTTATCATATCGAATTATATTGTTGTAAAAAGCAATTGATTTCGCCTATTTGTTTAATATTTTCTTTGTTTTTTTCTTTTTCTTTTTCGAAAAGAAAAAATTGCGAGATTCTAATTTGAGAGAAATTCGACGAATAATCTGAAAAAGCTGTCGTAATATTATTAATAATAGAGAAACAAAAAGCGAGGATAGGTAGGTCAGGCGAGATTGTAATTTAGACGTTGCATTCATTTTGACTAGTCGCTCGTTCGTTTGCCAAAGCAGGACATTTATTTCATCGGTGTCGATGGATTTTGTTCATTCGTCTGCTCGTTCAGCTTCATCATAATGAGAAAGAAAGAGAAAGAAGGATAGAGAAACAGAAAATGTCTTTTCTATTTCGCCTTACAATTTTGCGGATGTTCCTGCTTTATTTCCTGAGAAGAAAGATCGATTACGCGAGAAGGATCTTTCATATAAATAAATAAATATATATATACATACATATATATATATATATATATATATATACAAATATATACATATATATATATATATATATATATATATATACATATATATATATACATATATATATATATATATATATATATATATATATATATATACATATATATATATATATATATATATATATATACATACATACATACATACATACATACATACATACATACATACATACATATATATATATATATATATATATATATATATATATTACACGACGGTTTGATGATTAAAATGTAATTAATTAATAATCCTACGTGGAGAAATTAATTCTAAACCGTGAAACAGAACTGTTCTGTATTTCATTTCCAAAATAATTCATTTCAAATTAATTGATTCGACGGATTAGCTTCGTTGATATTTGCATGCAATATGTAATTATAATTTTGATTCCAATTCGCTGGTTCGGAATAAAGTCTAAAGAATTGTAGAAAAGTTGAAGAAATAAAACGAAAGAGATGACGTTAAGTATCTCGTTTAGATCTTAATCTGAATGTCTTTCTCGTATAATCTTTTCTCTCAAGAAATATATCTAACAATCGTGAATTTAAAAATGCGTTTTATCTCTCTCTCTCTCTCTCTCTCTCTCTCTCTCTCTCTCTCTCTCTCTCTCTCTCTCTCTCTCTATTTCTTTCTGTAAGCCTCAAGTTTTTAAGCTTAAAGTTACTCTTACACCAGTCGACTTGTTAATGTAGTTTAGAAAAAATATTATATAGCTAAGATAACGAGATGTTCCTGAAAGTGCTGCTTCAAGTTGCGCACGTCGAGTAGAATGGCGTAGACATTTAAAAGCGTTCCTGTGCTAAGACCGTAACGATTATCAAAGCAACGACCATGAGGGAGACATTTTGGTTAGTGCATCTATTCGTAAAAGACCGGTATCTTGTTAAGTGGTTTTCCCAAAGAAATATAAAAGCTGGTTATAGCAAAAGAAGTTGTTAACATTTCTTAATTCGTTCTATTCTTTGTCATAAAATTTATACAGGATGTTCCCTTGTTCGAAAATTTGGAATATTTTCGTGGGGGGAGGAGGAGGGAGACTGAACGTATCAAAAAAATTTTCTTATTGATATTTAACGGATTATTTTACGATCTTTTTTGCAGGTCTGGAATGGTATTTTCTTTTTCTTTTCGGATGACATATTTTTCATAATTGAATGACATTTGTTGTCGTCCCAACAAACGCCATGTCAACACCGAAGAGAAAAGTATATAGTTCCGTTTAAGAAAATAAATTTGACCTTGAAATTTCTCCTGTAACTTGACATGGAAAAAAGAAATTGGCACCACATTATGTCAATCACTTCATGTCGAACAAATTTATAAAAATATTTTTCCAATGGGTTCGTCCCCACGAGATGAAACAAAAAGAAAAATGCTAAAAATCTTTGCAGTTAATCAGATGAATCATGAAAATTATTTGTGTTATTTAATTACATTTTTTGTTGTAAAGAGATCCTCGTAAAAGAAGAAAAGAGAGAGAGAGAGAGAGAGAGAGAGAGAGAGAGAGAGAGAGAAAAGAAAGAAAACGTATCTTGCCATTTTTTTCAGACAAAACTTATTTTCTCGTTGATAGAACCATCAGGGTAGTCCGTCGTAACTGCATCCACCGAAGTTTTTAGTTTGCTCGACATTTTCATCGTCCAATAAATAAGACATTTTTCAGGTTTTCGTTCCATCCTTTCTTTCTTTTGCCTTTTTTTTTTATTTTCGTGCGATTTAACAGGGCCCTTCGCGCTTTCCTCAAACGCTAAAAAAGTTTGAACTTTACAGTCGATACCGTGCTCGTTCCTTTTAACCGACGATCGTTGCCGTTGCTAGAGAATCGTGAAACGTCTAGGCCCGAGCTTGGAAAGCTTAGGAGAAAAAAAGTTATTGGATGCCAGGCAAATGGAAGTTCCAGTAGGTCGCCGATATTTCCGATAATACGGGCCAGAATCTTCTATGATGCATACACACTACCTATCCTATAGCCATCTACATATGTACAGACATGTCGAAGCTCTTTGACAAATTTTTAACCTGCTTTTTCTCCCTTAACTTCTTTTCCTCGACGAAACGTGTATATTGATACCTACTACGAAACGATCGTTAAAAATATACACGTGTATTATTACAAAATAACTATAGGCAATATCATCGATTGATTTATTAGAAAATAGACAATGACATTTATACTGTAAACAGACAATGACATGTGTACTGAGGAATAATTTTATAATCTTAATAATTTTATAATTTTATAATTTTATAATTTTATATTTTTATATTTTTAAACAAATTTTACTGATCCCTGATTGCTGAACGTTCAATGATATTTTTGTTTGTTTTTTATTTCTCTTTGCATTAATTGATAATGAAGTTGTCCCTTTTAATGATAATAACATATGTCGGTTCATATTGATTCGATTTACACAGAGACGAACTCCTGTCATATTTCGAACAAATTTATAGAAACTCTATCGAAAAGAAATTACTTGACGCAGTTGTAAAACGTAAGGTGGTTCTTAAACAAACCCCGGAAAAATTTGGAAATTCTCGATCTTTTATTTTCACTTTTGTTCTTTTATATATATATATATATATATATATATATATATATATATATATATAATGTATGTATGTATGTATATTTCTTTTTCCTTGCATCAAGGATTCGCGAAAATATCGACATAATTTAAAAATAAATAATTTCAACCAATATGTTCGACGTACGTAAATTCGACATTGTCCTTGATCATTTTTGTTATCTCATCTATTACTTTATTTGTCTCTATCGATCATATTGATTTTGGCAAGCAACATAAACGCCCTTAGTTAGTCGGGAACGAACAACACAGTACAAACAAAAAAGTTTATTTTCTTTTCCTTTTGCGATTATTTTTCTTCGCCTTCTTTCTTCTCTCTCTCTCTCTCTCTCTCTCTCTCTCTTTCCCTCTCTCTCTCTCTCTCTCTCTCTCTCTCTTTCCCTCTCTCTCTCTCTCTCTCTCTCTCTTTGTCTGTCTATCTGTCTATTCAACCAAACAGATCGTACATTTGTTTAACAAACGTTTTCGAAACAAGGAATGATAATTAGGAGTCGACTCGATTAAATGATCGCGATCGTTTCGCAATTGCGTGCGAGTAACGTAGTTAAAGTTGGACCACACTCGCTTAATGAATAATCCAACGAATACAAATGCTAATTATACAGAGAGAAGGAGAGAGATAGAGAGAGAGAGAGAAAGAGAGAGAGATAGATAGAGAGAGAGAGAGAGAGAGAGAGGGAGAAGGAGAAATAGAGAGAGATAGAGATAGATAGATAAATGAAGCTATCACTGAATAATATGTATATATGTATATACATTCCGCGGAGATCTCGTTCGTAGAAGCGGCTATTCATCCTATTATTCCGTTTGTCACCTTTATTGTCGTTCACATAGCATTATCAGCCGGGGGGAGGGGGTGAACGAGTAGCGGGTAGAGATAGGATACGGAAGAGAAATACGTTCAGAATAATTGAACGATAAATATTGTAACGTAGAGTTCGATGTTTTTTCATTTTGTTTTCCCCGCTTATTTTTTTTTCCTTTTCCATTTTCTCCTTATCCCTTTGCAGTTATTTTTAAAGGTTCCGGGGGGGAAATAGAAACGGAAATAGTGGCTCGGTACGTTCAGATTCGATGTATATCGCACGGATACAAACATACAACAATTACATATACGAGCATTTTAATCGAAAATTAAGCCCTGTTTAATAGCCATATGAAAATGGGTATATTTTATAATGCATTTAAGAAATAATATTGTAACTTCGATCAGACGGAAGAATCGTTTAGTTTTGTAAAATACAAGGGTTATTTGTGTAATTTAATATCTGTTTATCATTTTATCGCTTGTAGTTTATTTCAATTTTATTCGGGTATAGAGACTCGATTGATTTTATTGATACGACTGATAAAATGAATAAAAGTATTATCGTGGATCCCATAGAAAAGAATTTGCGATTCTTTTATTAATTTTTTCACGCATAAAAAAAAAATTAAACCCTTTGAACAGTCATTCAATTTATTTATTTTTATCTTTTTTCTCAAAGTTGAGTTATGGAATTGAAATAAGTCGTTTAAGGATAATCTCGAAGTCGCCGTATTTAATATGATTGAATACTTTTCACAACGTTATCTATATAATTTTATTATGGAATAAGAGCATTGAAGTCCATTTCAAGAATTAGAAGGCATCTTGATATATTGAGAACTGTAAGCAATTAAATCTAAAAAATAAATAAATAAATATTACGCTATATATAGCCCCCATCTGAGTAATGCAACACACATCGCAAACTTTTTCCGTCAGAGTTAATATTTACAAAGACATCGAAACTATTTCAATTACGCGAATTACTCTTTACGATGAAAAGATTCCGTTGTCATTCTTCTTTAACACGAAAATGGGATTTATAAAATATCTTTTGATACGGATCGAGTAAATAAATTCTTTTTTTTTTTCGTAAAATAAAGAAAGGGTCAAAAGGCGATGGAATTATTTTATGCGAGTATACACGAAACATAATCAAGCGTAATTCCCTCGGAACGTATAATAACGCATTCGATTATGACAATCAGTGAATATATCCATTGTTGGAAAAGTATATATATTTATCAGTTGCGATTTGTATAACCGAGCTTCATCATTACTTACTTTGAAGTTACTCCATAATCCTCTATGGTTTGTTTACACAATGCAATCGTTTCCAAATCGGCGACTTTAATTAACGGATGATGAAAATGTACATCATCGATGTTGTACCATGGAAAGGTGCAAAAACAAAGATAAAAAACAAGAAATAGAAACGTAATGCAATTATGTAAAATCAAACAATTCGTTCGTTGTCTATTATTGAACAGTTTGTTCTTTCATTGGATTATAATCTATATCTACGATAAACGGCGAGAGTATTACTATCACAAGAATACGGTAGGTATACACACACACACACACACATATACACGTACATTACTACACCATATGCATACTTAACTTTTCGATAAGATCGAAGGTAAGAAAGTATCGGATAAACTCTAAAGGTAATGTTGAAATGTTGAACTTTTCTCGTTTTAGTCGATGACCTAGAAGGAAGGATATACATTTTTTTAATCTACGAAGAAAGAGAAAAAGACACATAGAGAGAGAGAGAGAGAGAGAGAGAGAGAGAGAGAGAGAGAGAGAGAGAGAGAGAGAGAGAGAAGAAGAAAGGAATAGAGGAAATAAGGTATGAAGCTTGATCGCGTATTTACTGCAAACTTTAATTCTTACGAAAAGAATTCTATACGACCTTATAATTCTCGAGCTCGTATATAATCGAGAAACCATCAGGAAATATTGCGAACTTTTTTGAAAGGGGAAAAAGAAGAGACGTGAAAAAAATATATTCCATTTTTCGAATTGTACGGTAAACAAAAATGGTATACCGGTATAACGGTAATTTTTTATTTTTTTCGTTCGTTCGTAGAAATGAAACGAATCCCTTTCGTTCGAAATGCATGAACGCGTACGCGCGCGCGCACACACGCACACGCGCGCGCGCGCCCTTACGATGTACTCTCACGTCGAAAAGGACGAACGATCTTTTGTATAACTCGTTTTTTTTTTTCTTTCTGCTGATCTAGCAGATCGACCTTTTAATCTCCGTAACGAGTCTTCCATCATCCAGCTCGTCCTGAATATCCATCGGAAGCGATTAAAAGTTTGAAAGACCGTAGGGACTTCAGTGTAATACAATACTGTTGTTTCTTATATTTTTATTGTGTTTCAATGGAATCGAAAACGCAACCACTTTCATCGTAAAAGAAATATCGGATTCTATTGGTATAGGAAATGAAAATTCGGTGGATTATATGATTGATATGCAATATTAATGTATATGTTTAATAAAGTACAAATTATCATTCTAAAAGTGATTTGATTTACGCTGTAATATTGTATTCAATATTATAATAAATCTTTCGACGTATCTTAAGAGAAATACATTAATATCTCTGTACATTCGAAACATCATTAATACTGAATCAAAAATTCATTTAACAATATATATATATATATATATATATATATATATATATATATATATATTTATGTATGTATGTATATACGTACTTATTCATTGATTTTATCATTAATTCATTCCGAAAAATGTTTTGTTTAGACATTTGGTATTTTTAGTCAAATTTATTTACGCTGTTGTTACACACCATCCATTTATTTATCCTGTCTTACACTTTTATTTATCTCTTGACGCGTTAAAAAATAATATCATATATGCGTATATAAAATATTATATTACATAGAAAGGTCACAGATTTCTTTTTTAACATCGAGTCCCCCCATTGGAAATGATTTGAACCCTCCTCTCCAACTTTTATTCGGTAAAAGTCATTCATGCGCGTGTTTCTGTGTGTATTAGGAAGAGAGATTAAACCAAATCGGTCGTAAACCGAATCTAAGTCCCCGATATCTCGACTTTGCCGAGATTAAATACTTTTATATCTCTTTTAGCGATACCTACTTGATACGTTTTCACATTTCTGTTCGAGATACATAAATAAATAGTAAGTATCGAGAAAATCGAGATAGGATAAAACGTTAATAAATAATAATTCAAAGACATCGTCCAACTTCGTCGTCGTCGTCGTCGTCGTCTTCGTCAACTATTAAACGAATTTCTCTTCTATACGATTCAAAAGGAAGATTGCAAATTTTGAATAGCTCAATAGAGAGAAATTCTCAATCACATTGGAACTAAATACATGTCAGTAGGATCTGTGATATGGCAGGTAGTTAAAAGGCTTTTGTGCTTAATGCTTTCGAGTGGCCCACTGCCCTCTTCCTCTCCTTCTTCTCCCTCTCCCTCTCTCTCTCTCTCTCTCTCTTTCTTTCTTTCTCTCTATCTATCTATCTCTCTTTCCTTCTTTCTTTCTCATTCCCTCTCCCCTACTTTCCTAACAATTCCTCTATCCGTTTCTCTTTCTCTCTTCAATATCAGAGCCAGTAGTAGTAACAGTGGCAACAGCAGTAGAGACAACGGCACCTACGAGGTTGATAGCGACGACGATATTAGTGGTAGTAGTAATAATAGTATTAGTAGCGGTGGTGTAGTGGTAGTAGTAGTAGTAGCATAAGTAGTAAGTAGTGCTGGTGATGATAGTGGTGGTACTGGTGCTGGTAGTGGTGGTGGTAGTTTGAACCTGCGAAGAAGGGCGCAAGCGCTTACTATCCTCTCTTTCTCTCTCTTTCTCTCTCCCCCCCCCTATCTCTCTCTCTCTCTCTCTCTCCCTCTATCTTTCTATTTCCCCCTGACATCGCCATCCTCCTCTTGTATTTCGCGGCAGTTATTCGTGGGGTGCGAAAGCGAGAGGTAGTCTTCGTGCTGTCGAGCCCTTAGGTACACCTTACTACTACGCGCGAAAAAAGAACTTCATCGTGTCTCTTCGATTTTTATCCAGTGTGTGCCGTGTCTTTTGTTTCTCTATACCTTTTTTCTATATCTATCTCTTTCTCTCTCTCTCTCTCTCTCTCTCTCTCTCTCTCTCTTTCTTTCTCTCGTTCTCTCTCTCTCTCTCTCTCTCTCTCTCTCTCTCTCTCTCTCTCTCTCTCTCTCTCTTTATCTCGTTTTTTCGACAATTCTTCTCTATCCTTTATCTATCACTGTCTTTTTTTTAACCAACGTTTTTTTTTATTCTCTCTTTCTCTTTCGTACACGGAAAGCTCACGCTAGTCATCCAATGTCAGTTGTATTCTCTTTCATCTCTCTCTCTCTCTCTCTCTCTCGCTCTTTCTCTTTCTCTCTTTTTTTTTTCTTTGCAGGTTCGCATGGTGCTTTTTAAACGGTAACTTTGTCTTGTTTGTATTCGTTTATCTCCCATTAACACAGGGTGAGATTTTCGACAAATTTTAAAGCTGAAATTCGAACTATCCGATTCAACTATTGTAGTCGAATGGATGTTAATTAGTTTATTTCATCTTCAACTCTCTCTCTCTCTCTCTCTCTCTCTCTCTCTCTCTCTCTCTCTATCCTTCTCGTTTTTATTTTCTTTCTTTCTCTCTTTTTCTTCCCTCTCGTTATTTTCAACGAACACGATTTTTTCGAGTCTCTTTATTTTCGTCACTCTGTAATTAGGGTGTCATCGTTCCTCGCGAGCGTAACCAACCGTAGTCCGCGATTCATCATTCTTGAAGTTACCATAATGTTTGATCGCTCACTTTTAAAGTCTCTTTATCTCTTTCTTTCTTTCCTATCTCTTTTATTCTTCTTTTTTTTTCTTTTCTTATCTCAGCTTTCTGTTTTCGATCATCGTCAGAAAGATTTCGTTTTCTTTTCTTTTTTTTTTTTTTTTTTTTTTTCTTAAAGCATTATTCTCCGTCCCACGAGACGAGCTCTCCTTTCCCTTTTTTTTTGTTCTTCTTTTCCTTCACGTGCTTCTTATACTACCTTCGTTTTATTTTTTTAAAGTTTTTTTTTATTCTCTTTTCTCCTTTTCGTTTCTTTTCTCGCGCGCTCGTTAATTCTCTCCTTCGTGCTCTAAATATTTGATTTATACTTTTATAGCTCGTCCCGTATCTTTTCTCTCATTATGAATAATAATATCCAAGATTTTCATACTCTCGTAATAAACAATGACCACACGCGATTCTCTATTAATTTCTAACGTTATATTATTTGATCAGGACGTTTGTATGCCCGATAAGATCGAATCCATATTTTTATATAACATGTCTGCGTCTTGAAGACATCGATTTTATAAAACTAAAAATAAGAACATACGTATTTGCCATTTTCACCTCACATGAATTATTATATACAACAAAATATAACATATTCCTCTTTAATATATTAAAATTAATTTCTTACGATTTATTTGTTACCGTTGTATTATTAATCAAGGTAGCATACGCGTACGTTATTTAATAATTCTATGCATATGTATACCAGTACGAAAATAATCAGGATTTAGAAGCTGGATAATATCTACATTTCTATGCGATCCTATGAATTATTAGATTCACTTTGTACTAACTCTCTCTCTCTCTCTCTCTCCTTCTTTTTCTTTTAGAAATACATGCTCACGAAAGTCCACACGTACATATATACGCACTATCGGTCGTTCCGAATTTAACGAAGCAACAACTTCCTTAATGTCACGCGTACCGTAAATTGAAATCTAATAGTCGAGCGGCCGTTAGGCAAGTTAAAGTTAAACAGAGTTTAAAATTTAAGCTATCCCACCGGCAAATTTAGAAAGTTACTTAAAGTACGTTCCTTCGTATCCTTGCATTCCTTCCTATTTCCTCCGTTTTCGTAGTTTATCTTATTCTCCCTATCTTTATATCAATGCATCATTTAGTTTAGGAAATACGTACGTTCAATAGTTCGACGTATTTTGCACACTCGATTTTGCACATTTGCACACACGTATTTTATATATATACATACATACATATATATATATATATATATATATATATATATTATATATATATATATATATATAATATATATATATATATATATATATATTTTATATATATATATATATATAATATATATATATATATATATATATATATATATATATATATATATATATATATATATTAAATTAATATATAAACACAAAAAATATATATGTATATGTAAATATGTATGTATAATTATTTGAGCAAAACATTGATTAAATAAATTTGATTTTTTTTTTTTTTAGTAATGAAGGATCATAAAGTTATAATGATATAAATACATACGAGCACTTGATGTAGAAACAAATAATGTAGAAACATTTGAAATAGCGTTTGATATAAAATTTAAATATTAATTCTCCGCGAATATTTATAGACGAATCTATTATTAGTGTAAACGTAGTACATAATGTACGTATGTACATAGATTTATATGTACACTTAGATGAAATCACGGAAAAATAAGTCACGTATCTCACGAAAGGAAAGTCCTTGTATTTGAAAACACGCACGATATAAAGCTCTTACTTAATATTTCATTTCTTTCTTTTTTTCATTTCTTTATTTTCTTATTCTTCACGGATTTCAAAGAAATATATATATATATATATATATATATATATATATATATACACACATAAAAGATTTTACGCAATTCTCATATCGATTTCTACGACGACGTTTCGTAAGGGGGGTTAACATACTAAAGCGTACGTTGTCCGGATTGGTATTTGAAAGGACCTCCGTTGACCTCGTCGAAAGTCGATAAGTCAGCCGAAAGCCGCGATAAGCCAATTGTATCTTATTGATGTGAACACAACGCGTTTAATATTTTTATTTTTCTTCTTGTTTCATTTGTACGATTACAATTTTCACCTCGTCAATCGTCCGTCTTAGGATTTAACAAAAAAAGTAAAAGGAAAAAAAAGAAGAAAAAAAAAACGATTGATGGTCCTTACGCGGGAATCTCGTCTGTTAATTTTTTTTTTTTCGTCACTCCCCCGCCCCCTTCGTGGCAATCTCACGGAAGGAGGCGGTGTAAGGAGAAATAAATTAACAAAAAAAAAAAAAAAAATGAAAAAAAAGGTAAAGGCAAGGAAACCAATTTCCACCAATAATCGAATTCTTTTGATACTATCTTGCGCATAGGTTTCTCGTAAAAATGCACTATCTCGATGGCTTCTTCTCGGTGTATGTATCGTTGAAGACAGAATGAAAAAGAAAAAAAATATTTTAAGACAAGAAGAGAGATGGAAGATAGATAGATAGAAAGAGAGAGAGAGAGAGAGAGAGAGAGAGAGAGAGAGAGAGAGAGAGAGAAATAAAGAATGTGTATGTATCTCTCGACTTGCGTTTTCTAGTCCTTTCCTGTTTTTTTTTTTAAAGGTTCACCGGACATCCAATTTCCATCGAAAGTGCTCGGAAATACGTTTAACCTATCTCTCGCGTAAGGACAACGTTGTCCATGAAAGGTGATTCTCTATTTCGAGAGAAACTAGAAAGAAAGATAGAATGAGCGAGAGATAGAGAAAGATGGATAGATAGATAGATAGATAGAGAAAGGGGAGAGAGAGAGACGGAGGGGAAGGAAATAGTAAAAGGGAGCTTGTAAAAGCTTTTGCAGCATGCTTTCTGTTCATCCATTTTTACTTTTATTTCTTCTTCCTTTTCCTCTGTATGTATGTGAGTGTGTGTCTCTCTCTCTCTCTCTCTCTCTCTCTATCTCTCTCTCTCTCTCTCTCTCTCTCTCTCTCTCTCTCTCTCTCTCTCTCTATCTCTCTCTCTCTCTCTCTCTCTCTCTCTCTCTATCTCTCTCTCTCTCTCTTTCTCTAACTCTCTCCCTTTCTATCTGTCTCTTTCTCTTACTTTTTCTTTCCCACACCAACCGTTGTTTAACGTACTTTCCCTATCCTAAGTTTTCTCTTCCTCTTCCTCTTCCTTCTTCTTCCAACTTCAACATCTGACTCACCCTCTTAAAGCCCCTTTCGTACCGTTGCGAAAGTACATAACCCATATTTCGTCTAACATTTTCCTTCTCTTTCTTCTATTTCTTTCCTAAACGTACATACATACATAGATATATATATATATATATATATATATATATATATATATATATATGTCTAAGTATGTATATTTCTATTAATAGGAAAATATCGGGAGATTTCTTTTATAATTGTTAATATAAATTCGAAGTACCTTATATTTGAATGTATAGTACTCGATCTTAATGAATCGAGCTGCTACGAGAAATAATAATTTTTTTTTGATGTCTGTTCTTTTGAATATTAAGTTCAATATATATATGTAGAATCATGTTCACATATAGAATCATTTCATATATATATATATATATATTTAGAAACAATTCATTGTTTCATTTGTAATTATTAAGGACAACTTTTATGACACGTTTTGTTGTTCATATCACTCGACACTGTGCTTTGTAGTATTGTAAAAATTGTGAAATTCGTTACTGTCCGAAGCTTGTTTTGTCGAAGAACTTTACAAAAGAGAGAAAGACAAATAGAGACAAATAGAGAGAGAAAGAGAGAGAAAGAGAGGGAAAGGTAGAGACAAAAATTGTTTTTTCGTAAAAATTCAAAAAATATTGAAATTCAATAAAAATTTTATATAGGCATGTAGAATCACGACAAGATAACGACAATAACAATCGAAAAAGTTCGACGTTGACTTTTCCAACAGAAATGTACGAATTCAATCAAAAAAAACGCACGACGAGGACAACGACGACGACTGGCAACGACAAAAGAGATCGAGGAATTTGTTTTATAACTCAGATCGATCTCTTTATCCTTATCTTTCACGTATAATATACACGTACAAGCACGCACGCATAATCCATTTTTTTATAACCCCTTTTTATTTTTTATTTTGTTTGAGTGACTCACGGCAGCGTTAAAATTGCAGAGAGAGAGAGAGAGAGAGAGAGAGAGAGAGAGAGAGAGAGAAAGAAAGAAAGAGAGAAAAAAAAGAAATATCGTCACTTCCGAATTTGCGTTAGGATCCCACGTCTCGTTAGGCCGCTGCCCGTACGCTTTTTTTCGCCAAAAAGGTGAGTAATTACTCCATCATTTCGTTTCTACGCTTTGTTAGCCTCGTTATACGATTTGCCTTTTTTTTTTGGTCTCCAATTCGCATCGACAATTTGTTGTTGTAAAATCCCTTTTTTATCTTGTTCGATTAATACCCATTGCATCTCTTTATTCCTCTTTTTTCTTTTCTTTTTTTATTGTATCAGTTATTTATCGATCAATTAAATATCGTACACATTGAAAGAAATTTAATATACAAGTTTAATGACTTCGTTGTCGTTGTTGTTCTTATTATTACTATTATTATTATTATTATTATTATTATTATTATTATTATTATTATTATTATTATTATTATTATCATTATCATTATTATTATCATTATTATTATTATTATTATTATTATTATTATTATTATTATTATTATTATTATTAATAAGGTAAAACGATTGGATATAGTGTAGCGGATAAAGGTTGAAACAGCAATCTAATGATTATTCGTAAGCCTTTATTGAAGAGCTTACGCTAAGGTATTAAAGTTAAATTTAACAAACAAGTTGCGAACGACGACGGGTTGACAATTTCGATGCGCTACGTCGACAAATTCAATGAACGGTAGCACTGCCGACTAGTTGGAATTTGTATATACGCGTTAATGAAGGAATTCGATCGTTAATTACTGATTGAGGTTGAAACGCACGCACATATGTGCATATGTACTTACATACGTGTGCATATATATATATATATATATATATATATATATATATATATATATATATATATATATTTATATATGTATACATCAGTGAGCTTTCTTTCTGTTATTTTTTCTATCGTTTATTTCTAATTTTTGCTTCTCTCTATTTTCTTTTTCTCATTTCGCTTTGCTATTTTTTTTTTTTTATATTTTTCTAATTGTCAATTATTATGTTTTTAATTTTTCATGTTGGACGGACTTGTTTCAAGAAACGGTAGGATGAATATGTTTGTATCTCATGTGCGAAAAGAAAGAAAGAAAAAGAAAAATAAGAAAAAAAAAAAAAACAAGTAAGACAGGGAAAGTGCAAGATCGATCGATTTTGAGATTTTATATTTCGCCTTTGTCTTTCATTTTTCTCTTTTCGTCTCTTACAAATACAAGAAGACACTTAGAAAAGGTAAATCCATATATCCTTAATATACCGCGAAATCTGTAAATACAATCTCTCTACTCTGTCTTCTTTTCGGTTACTGTTCTAATATTTCCATATGAGAAGCGATAAAAATCATATCA
>OU427001.1:3995790-3998290 GCA_911387935.1 Dolichovespula saxonica
CAATATCTCCCTAAATCACACACTATCCTATCGTATACGGTCGTCCCTTACTCACTGGCAGCAACAACGTCGGAGTCGGATACGCGGCGTATCGCCTTCGAATTTCCATAGATTCCTTTTTCCACAAGGATGAACATCCAAAAGCTCAGAAGTTCTTCTTAAAATTATCTTTCCTCTCGCGTCGAAGGAAATGTTCAAAGGTCGTATCTGATCGATGATTTTTTTGACGAATAGCATTGGATTCTTTTATCGTTTCAAAGTCGATACTCAAGTTTCTTGATTTCTTTCATTTTTTTTTTTTTATTTCATTTCGAAGTACAGTTACATAATAAAATATATTTGACAATATTGCGGATATTAGAGGAGAATTGGAGAAATATATATATATATATATATATATATATATATATATATATATGCATGAAAATAAATATAATTATATACTATATATTATATTTGATAGAAATATTTAAGTTTATATTGGAAATAGTCGCTTGATTTAGAGGACACTTATTATCGTACGTTCAACATTTTTTTTTTTTAAGAAATTAATTTTTTATAAACATTTTTGTGATATAGTGTAAGGAGTAAGATTTAAGGAACCGATCGTATCGATCAATTTCATAACTCGTATTATTTTTTTGAAAGTAGTAAATTATTGAATGGAAATAATACAAAGTTTAATTATGAAATGGATTTATCGCATCTTCTATCAGTAACGGAAAGTAAAACAACGTGTAATAATAATAATTATTATTAAATATTATGCTCGCATTGAAGTGTTAATATTTTTTTTAGGAAAATGATGTAGAAAACGATGATGTTTCGATAACAAAAAATATTGATTTCATTTTTATAATCATTACAAGATACACGTAACGTGAATAGGAAATATTTTACGACACAGAAACGAATATATTTTTATGGCGATATAAAAGTAAATTCGCTTATTTAGATTATCATCTGTACCTACTATATACTGGTCAATATGTTTCATCTCAATTGCATCTACATTTTTTTTTATAATACATCTTTGTAAAGGAAAAAAGAAAAGAACGAAAAACATAAAAATAAGATTACAATCTATAAGTGTACTCTATGCATTTCTCAATTTTCATTTATTTCATATCATTATGCCATATTAAATTTGTTTATGTCATATTAAATGTCGCATCAATTGCCGTTCGATACATTCTTTCGTATAAATTGACAGAAAAACTAACGTCCCGTTGGAAAGATTGAATCAAGATTTTCACAGAATAAAAATATAAATGTACGGGTTATTTGAAGGAAGAAAAACAAAAGAGAAGAGAAACGTATTTAAGTAGTGCGAAACAAAACGTTTAATTACATTTTTTCTTATCGATATTAACGAGTACGACGAATTTTCGAATAATTTCTGTAACATCGGGGAGGGGAATGGGTAGATAGATTGTTTTAATCGTATATCTCGACTTTGTAGAGCATTACGGTGAAATTTAATAATACAAGGACAGAACGATCTCTTCCTCGTCATTAAAGATGCAACATCGTCGTTATCGTCGTTGTCGGTGAAGAAATTTGTTCGTATCGTTATCGGCGAGAGACGAGGAAACGAAAAAAGAAAAAAAAAAAATGAAAAGAAATCGAGGATAAAAGATACAGCATATTCCATTCATTAATCTTTTTCGGTAAAGATAAATTTGAAAACGTCACGTTTACGAAAGTTCTTCCTGGCGAGCCAAAAGCAGATTCATCGTTGAATCGTTTAGAGGGAAGAGATAGAAAAAGCTTCTCGTTCGTACTCGCCACTAGTGGTCGGACAACATCGTGAGAACTTTTCCCGTGTTGTAATCTCGTGCAACGGACCACAATTCGGCCACGTACGTAGGTTACAACCTTTGTGCTATAAATTTCATCGGTCTTCTCTCTCTCTCTCTCTCTCTCTCTCTCTCTCTCCCCTTCTTCCCCCCACCCCGACATCAAGAACGAGGGATACCGGTCGGTGTAAAACGACGATACGAACCTTCGTAAATTTTAGATAATCTCGTTCGCGAAATCTAACTGATCCGAAGTCACAACTTAGGATCGACATTTGCATTTCAAACCTGAGCGTTGCCGTATCATTCTCGGAAAATTCAAAATTCCTTCGTCGGGTTCATGAACAAGGTACGATTGTCTTGATCTATAGTTTCGCGTGTAAATAACAGACGAGGTCAATATATTCGTAGGGAAAATGGTTAATCCCGAGTTACATCGAAGTGATCAATTTTTGGGTGAAGGCGAATTATTCGGTATATGCGAAAAAAAGGAAAGAAGAAAGAAAGGAACATACTCGTTATGAAATAAATATATGATGGTATTCGATAATATCAGACATTTTCGTTTAACCAAGTTTATTTTGATTTATCTCTGGATAGATCGAAAAAGGTACTTTTCTTCCGCACAGGCGGACACACGGATACATTGTAGACAAAAGACGCAGATATGCGTAAGAGAGATCGACATATAAACATAACGA
>OU427001.1:4003290-4038290 GCA_911387935.1 Dolichovespula saxonica
GCTTCTAAGAGAATGTTTAAAAAAAAAAAAAGATAAAAGAAGAAAGAAAAAAAAAGATTTCCACGAAGTCGTAGGATGGATATGTACTTATATACATACATACATATGTTTATATATATATATGTGTGTGTGTGTGTGCGTGTGTGTGTGTGTATACTTGAACGACAACCCGAGATAAATCAAGAAGTTTTTAAAGAATTCACGTCAAAGGATAAGCTTACGAAGGAAAAAGAAGAAGAAGAAGAAGAAGAAGAAGAAGTAGATGGAAAAGTATGCGTTTTATCAAACCCATGAACGAATCGGAAATACCTAGGAAAGGTCAGAGATATACGTTTTTTAAAGTTCGACCTTCGACCTACAAGTTAACCGATTTTCTGGTACGAAGAAAGTAGACGAAGTACTTTTACCACTAATTCAACTGACTAAATTGTTATGTTTTTACGTAGATAGCTCGATAGGGCTAGATAGTACATTGTTGACTAACTTAATCTCTCTCTCTCTCTCTCTCTTTCTCTCTCTCTCTCTCTCTCTCTCTCTCTCTCTCTCTCTCTGGGTCGTATTTCTCGTCCATCATGATTAACGATGCCTTTTTTCCATCCTTTTTACAGATACACACACACATACACGCACAATACAGATTCAAATATACAGAGAAATAGGTAATAGGTATTTGTATAATTTCTTTTTCTTGTCGATGTATTGGTAGATAATAGATCATCGTATCGACGCGTTGTACACGACGAGAACCTACACATCATGGACATACGCGTATCAGGCAGCCCCTTTTGCGAAGCCAACGAGTGCGATATCGAGTCGTTGGGCTTCGATGTGTTCCGATCTGTCGTAGCTTAAACGCACGTGAGATACGTTTGATAATTTAATGTAACTCAAGCGAAAAAAGAGAAACATAAAGTAGGCTGCACGTTTTATCGCGATGAAAGTTTGAAATTTGTTGTATTCGCGATAAAAAGAAGAGAAAAACCAAAAAGAAGAAGAAGAAGAAGAAGAGAAAAGAAGTAGGTGAAACTAATAAAGTAAATTAATAAAGAGGAGACATAAAAAAAAAGAATATTGCGTACAAGGTGTACGCGTTATTACTGCTTGAGATCTTTTCTCTGCTACTTTCGAAAAAAAAAGGAAAAATTGCATAGAAAAAAGAAGAAAATTAGCGCACTCTCTTATAAAGAAAAAAAGAAAAAAGAACTTGTTTTAATATTTGCAACAGATCTCGCTAAATGAAGATGATGACTTTTTACCCTCTCCACACTACAATTTTCTAAATATAATTAACGTTCATTCTTTTATTTTTTGTTTTGGATTCCTCGACGGTATTCAACGGGAATGTTTTTTTTTTCTTTTGTGTTGTCTGAAACATTAATTACTTCCAAGAGGAAAATTCATTATTAATAAAGCGAACATATGCACACCCACAGTTAGTGTACTATCATGATATTACCGTATCAGGATATTATATATAATATTAAAAAGTGCAAAATGATCGACGATATGTCAGTTAGTTAGGATTTATTCCATCCTGACTTGCTCTGAAGATTCGGATAACAACAGCAGCTATTAATTAGAACACGAAGTGAGGGGTCGTACACATACACATAGAGACAGAGAGAAAGAGAGAGAAGGTGGAACAAAATTAATTGAAAATCTCACTATATTTTATCCATAAGAGTGGCAACAGTGAATACATACATACATACATATATATATATATATATATATATATATATATATATATGTATATATATATTTGTATATGTTTGTGTACTTTGTATAGCATGAAGAGGACGTCTAATTCGAGCTTTCAAGCTTTTGAACTTTTGAGCTTTCGAGTTTTCAAGTAACACTTGAGGCTATCGGCTGATTGTTACTAACGACAGCAATGAAACTGCTTATTCGGTTCGGATCGACGTACCTTGATTCGATAGAATTCGGTTCGTTGGTTGAATTTTGTTGAACGATCCGTGCACACCACCGAGCCCGTTTCTAAATATTTTAAAGCGCGAAACTACTTTGCCACGCTAATTCGGGAAAAGAGAATAGTCATGTCGGACGGTAGTTTTTCTAATCGAGAAGAGAGCTAAACGGTTTGATCTCTATTCGGCGTTATTTGTACTCGGTTGGACGTTAAATATCAATTCGCTTTTATTTGTACGTCGTACCCTATCGAGTTAACTCGTTCAATTTTCTTCCACGGACAAAACCAATTTTTTGCGTTAGGAACGTCGGATTTTTTATGTTCTTTTTTAATTTTTTTGTTCTCTTTTGTTTCTTGTTTTCTCTCTCTCTCTCTCTCTCTCTTTTTCTTTTTGTCGTTGCATTGTTTCGCATTTAATTGCATATTTCTTTTGCGCATTTAATTGAGTTTCGTTGGAATAAACATTTTCCGATTCATTAAGCAATTTAAATAACTTTTCCTTCCCGAGTAATTTCGAAAGTAGTTGGAAAAAGATTTTTCATTATTACGTAGAATTAATAATAACTTCAGTATTATTCGAATGATATTATTATATCAGAAATAATTATTCAACGGATCTGTATGAAAGTATCGAAGTGAGCGAACAAAATTCTTATAAGATTTTTCATTTTTAACGTTTGCGGTGAGAATACTTTGACAAAAATTAACAATAACACAGACATCGTTCGATTAACGAACGATCATGCATATATACTGAAAGATTAACAACAGATTACAAAATATCCTACTCGATCTTCGGACAATTCAGAATCCTCGATCTGTGTATTTTACTCGAATCTTGAGAAACTCTTAGGTAATGTAAAAGAAAGTTACGGAAGGGCTTGAGATGTTTCCTTTCTTTTTTCCTTTTATTAGCATCATGGTATTTACACAGCTGCTAGAGAAAAGGCGATCGATGAATCGGCTGGAATTTCAAACAATTCCGAGGCAAGCCTCTGAACTTTATCGGTTTTCCAATCCAATTCGCGTTCATCAAAATAGACCACAATAGCAGTATGGTGGTTCTCTTCTTCACATACACATACATATATATATAATATATATAATATATGTATATATATATATATACACACACACACACACACACACACACACACCTATTTACACGTATAAAGAGAGACACGCAACATGCACAGAGGCAACCAGGGAATGTGTATACCATCGTGAGAGGTATTGCGTACTAGCCGCAGCCTTGCTGGCTGCGGATCGTTGAACGTGAGATAACACTGATGAGTCCAGGCTCTCTCGCGAGTTAGATGGGATCAGCCGTCCAATTTGATCAAAACAAACGCATTGTCCTTTACGTCGAGAACCGGCCGAGTACGATCCTCCCCCGATCGGCCGTGCTCGCGAGTTCGCTAATGCTCTCACCGTATATATGTATTAACGTATTGTATTCTACGTATGTATGTGTATATATATATATATATACGTGCTAATACATGGATACCTATATACGTACGTGTAAAGATCGTTTCCCGATATGACGTGAATTGGATCAAATTGGGCTTCAATCGTGGCCGGAAGCGGCCCGCTGAACCAGCTGCGCTTCGATCTTCTCTTTTCCGGGGACGGGGGGAGGGAAATTTGAAGCCCGTAGGGGTGGTAATTAAATTCTCCGGCGGTTTCCGTTAGTTCCATTGGACAACACGAACCGAAACAAGCCGTAAATCGTTCGCGGTGTTTCTGATTCTTCGGTCGGCGAAGGAGAGAAAAAAGAGTGGAAAGAAAAGAAAGTAACAAATGAAAAAAAGAAAAAAGAGAAAAAAAGAGAAAAATGAGAAAAAAGAGAAAGAAAAAAATGATAAATAAAAAAGAAACGGTCGGGATAAAAATGCGTTATTATTGGTATTACGTTGCCCCTTTATTTTTTTTCTTTATAATAAAAGCAGTAATAAAAGTCATCGGAGACCGTCGTTTCGAATAATTAATACATTCCATTAATGAGTTGCTCTATTTCTCTCTCTCTCTCTCTTTCTCTCTCGTACTTCCTATCTCTTTCCATCTCTTTCTTTCTTTGTTTTTAAAAAATACGATTTATTTTTGTTTTACGATGGAAACATCTTACTTTGTTTGAAACGTCCCATTCATTCGTTTCTTTCTTTTTTCATTCTTTCTTCTTCTTTTTTTTGGTTCTCTATTCATTTTGTTCGAAGATTTGAAAGCGATCGGAGGGAAAGGAGAGACCTATGCATGTACGTTTATCGAGGTGGTGATATTTCAAGTGGCGAGGTTGAATTTTTATCGGCCCGCAGAATTTCGTGTTTGAACGTGTAGGTAGTATCTCCCATTTCTCTTTCTCTCCCTCTCTCCCTCTCTCTCTCTCTCTCTCTCTCTCTCTCTCTCTCTCTCTCTCGCATCGATGGCTCGTAAATCGTAAGTACACCCTTTATCCAGGTCACTTGCTAGACTGTCGATTAGTTTAGTAGCTTGTAAAACTCGTGAATACATGCTGGTTTATTTTTAGAATCATTTAGGAAAGAAATTAGTATGCAATATTTCCGCGGCATTTATATCGAATGATCGATACCTTTCCTCTTCGACTCGATATTATTTTGAAGAGAATATTTCAAATGGTCTTCCTCGAATCCTATAATTATTATTATCATTATTACATAATAATAATAATAATAACAATAGAATATAAATAATATTAATAACGATAATTATAATTATTGTAATTATTATAATTCTTCTTATTATTATATGATAGTAATAATAATTATCGTTGTTATTATTATTTATATTCTATTGTTATTATTAATATTATTATTGTCATCATTGATAGCGCCGTACGGTCTTACATATGTACGTCTTTGCTCTAATCAATGCCCCGATGTCGTCATGTGATACACACACGTGTATATAACGTATGACGCTAATATCATTATTACTCCCATTAGTCTTTGTCACAGCGATAAATTTACATTAGTCGCGGCATCGAGTGGAAAGATATTTTAAGGAAATGAATTGGGTGGCGGGGGGGGGTCGGGGTCGGAGTCGGTTCGGACCAGTGCGAGTATCGTTCCGAAAAGGTGTCGGTCGTTGAAAAGAAACCAAGAAATTAAACCTGCGAATTTTATTACCATCAAAGATATTATACGTTGAACGACTAATCATGAAAGATGGTACACATGCTACGTAGCTAGATGTTATTTTGGCTTCTTTTCTCTCTCTCTCTTTCATGTTTTTTTTCTTGGTTTCCCCATCGCTATTATTAAAATATCTTTAAAATGGGGTTTAAATTTTCAACCGGTGATTTTTGGCCGTACAGGAAGGAGCTCTAATTAACTTCATATCTCTCTCTTCCCTCTCTCCTTTTTTTCTCTCTTTCTTTCTTCCTTATTCTCTCTTATCTAATTGCGAAAGATTAACACGAATTCTCTACGCTCGTTAGACATTTTTTCACTTTCCTTCCTTCTTTTGCCCCCTTCTTTTCTTTCTTATTTTCTCTCTCTCTCTCTCTCTCTCTCTCTCTCTCTCTTCCTATCCATTTCTTTTCTTTTCTCTTTCATTATCAACGTCCTACTTCGGCAAATAGTAAATGAATCATTACCGGTAGCATCTTTCAATATTTCTCAAATGTAACTTGTCGCTTGACTAACTGTATCCAGTGTTAAAATTTGATTAAACTATCTGGCGATTTATCGACAAAATTTTATGAGAAAAGTTGCGTTGTTTTCCCGGAGAATGCATCGAGTTTTTCAATCAAGTAGATACTATGTACATTCGATATCCGCGTTGTCGGTAGTTTTTTCTTTTTTCTTTGTTTTTTTTATCTTCCCTCTCCCCCTCTCTCACTCACACTCTCTCTCTCTCTCTCTCTCTCTCTCTCTCTCTCTATCTCTCTATCTCTATCTTTCTCCTTTTTTTCTTTTCTTTTTTCTTCTGCTCTCTCCTTTTTTGATCTTTTTGTCCATGGCCGCGAACGGACTATTTATTTATATAGCTACATAGCGGGAGCTCGTGTACCTCTATCTAAAACCTATCTACTCTCAGAGTTTTCCAATTACAATGGTCGAGCTAGCTTACAAAGCTTCTCTTCGATATGGATACCTACCTACCTACCTATCTACCTGCATACGAAAATGCACTCAACGTTCCGAGACGAACTTAACGAATTAATAGATTCATTCCTTTCGTCAACGTAGGTATCCATGTACATACATACATACATATGTACATACATATGTAGATACCAAAAATGGAAGTGTATTATTCATTTATCGAGACGGAGAACGATCGATAAAATAATCATGTGCATTAATGAAAGTCATATTGTTCCGTGGTAAATTTAAGATTTTCAATGGAAACGGAAATATACGATAAAATTCATTACGTTTCGCTTAAAGAATTTATCAACTCTTTTTTGTTTTGATTTGTTATTTAAATAATAAATCATAAAAAGCGACAAATGCGCTCTTCTTCTCTTTTTTTTTCTCCTTTTTTTTTTCTTTTTCAATAATTTTTCCTCGTCATTCCGCTGGTATCTCAACCGGCTTTGCATTATTTAATACGATGACATTTGCTATATTATAATTGTTTATAATCGATACGATAAAAAATAAAAGGGATAGTATATATTTTTTATAACAATGGTTTTTTTTTAATCTACGTTCCAATTCCGAAACGAAATGTATGATTTTATATATATCGCTACGTTTCCAATAGAAAATAAACAATTTGTTTTCTCTACGTTTCTCATTTGCTTTACATATTCATATATGTCATTTCGTTTATTAATGAAATTTTCTTTAAGCGCAATACCATGCTTTGTTGGATGCGACATAGGCGACGTTGATTGCGAATTGTAAATATCGATGAGCAGAGGATTCGATGAATATAAAAAGATCGCGAGATATCTCGTCGAAAGGATCGAACGAATTTGATCACTATTACGTATGTCGAAAATTGTATAAATTGTTGGGGCTGTATAGAAAAACAAAAGAGAAAAGAAAAAATTGAGAAAATGTACGAACGATTAAAATCCAAGTCTGTGCTTGTATTTGTTTTAATTATTTCAATTTTTAATGGTCCTAGTCTAAGGGGCAATCGATTTTCAAGCTCGATGATAATAAACTCTCACGAAGGAGAACGAAGCTCGCATAAAATATCGTTAAACGATCGGTTCGAGTCATGAATACTCGATAGCTATTGCAAGAAATATCTAAGTCGATGAACGTTTGTATTTCGCGTCGTCGCATACCGGCCATTATGTGCAGTACACACAGGAAACTAGCGATAAGTGGACACGGCCTTGGTTCTCTATGTATGTATCTATAATGCATACACACACACATACACGTGCGCACGTACGCACGCACGCACACGTTTATATATTACACATGCAAAACCTCGGCTATAGAATCATTTCCATGATGTATCTAGATATCCTATAACCGTATGTTAAATATGCTTCGTGAAAAGAGCTTGTCATACTTTTACCAACCTATTATTTTCTATTAAATATTTAACTCATAAATTTAACTCAGAAAGAACTTCCTAATTATCGATCTAATCTGCCGATAACTTCTTCATTTCCTTTATTTTCTTTCTTTCTTTTTCTTTTTTTTTTTTTTTCATTCACAAAAGTTTCATACGATATACGGTCTTTATGGTCATTCTCGACATCTATTAAAAAGTTATTTAGATAGCAATTTGTCTAAATGATATTATTGAAAATCTGTAATACAATTTGACAATACGTATGTCGTTATTTGTTTTTCCTATATATATATATATATATATATATATATATATATATATATATATATATATATATATATATATATAGTACAGTACGTATTTATGAAATGTTTTTTTCTACGTCATTCTTTCAGTTTATAGAAACGATTCAACACATTTACGCGTGAAACTTTATCTCCTTTTCTATATTTTCTCTTTCTGTTTTTCTTGTGAGATTCTTAACATGTGTCTCTTGACACTGACAAATGTGTTACATTCTCGAGTTTCGATGCTGTCGTTAAACACTCCTCGAAAGCAAAGAGGAGTACCTTGAATGACGCATAGAATGTTAAACGATGTCGACGTTGTACGCCGTGCGTCTGGCACTTCACTTCATACTATCCTTTGAGATCACGTTTACACACACACACATACACACGCACAATATGTTTCATATATAGATATATACACTATTTTACGTTTAATACACATCGATGATGAATCTTAGATTATGTTTCAATGCACTTGTTACTTCAGGATTAATTTTTCGTATCAAAATTTATGATATACAAGGAGAGAGAGAGAGAGAGAGAGAGAGAGAGAGAGAGAGAGAGAGAGAGAGAGAGAGAGAGAGAGAAAATGAAAATGCATTAAGTTTCTCTCTTTCTCTCTCTCCGTATTTTTTTCATTAAATTCATCACTTCATTCTTTTTCAGGAAAATATTGACGGCGAATAGATTAATAATGGAATAAATAATTCGACATGTTAACATTAGACATAATAAAAATTATATATATTTTAATTAATAATCACAATTGCGGCCCTTTCCGACCGTAATTCTGTTCTTTATTTCCGGAACTTTTCTAGACGTCGGATTTAAAAAGGGTATGTATTTCACTTCGCCCGAAATATAAAAACTACGCGTATCTTTGGTCACGTAGTATATAGAAAGAACGGTGTATGATGGATTTTCTTTTTCCTTTTGTTAAAGAAATGGGTACATTTTGTATTTAGTTATCTAGGAAAAAGGTGAAAGAGCTGGAGCAAAATGAAGATGAACATTACAGGAAACCGTTTCTTCGTCGCCGTTCCGACTACAAGCTCGCTTCAAAATCCATGTAAATTATTTGACATTTTGATACCGTAACGTTTCTCTCGGCATGACATTTTGCTTCATTCTCTTCCTTTCTTTTCTTACTATTGTACAATTGTACGGTTGCAAAAAACAATGTCTATTTGCATTTACACTGGTAGTATTTCCTTCCGTCCATTTGTAATTATTAATATTTATTACTCGTTGCTGTATTTTTTTTTATTTTTCCTTTTTTTTTAGAAATATTTTCGTTTCACATCACGCGGCGAAATATTTTCGTACATCGAAACAATTCCGTTCTTCCGTTGAATGGATAATTTTATATTTTTTCATAATACTGCTAATAAATCCGACAATGCTCGAATGGATCAATTAAAATTGAACGTTATGAATATTTTTTCCTTTTTTTTTTTATAATAGCAGTCGGCATCGATCGAACGTTACGAAAAAAAAAAAAGATAAAGTACAGAGAAGTGAGCATAACGTGATGTGACAAATAAAATAAAGAGACGTAGAAGAGAGAAGTAGTATTACGATAAGCTTTAAAAATCGATTTCGTAGCCTGCTATCCCGAGAAGGGGAGAGGCACGTGCTCGGACCGAAACTTCTATCTTTCTTTTCTTCCAAACCCTATACTATATCCTTAAGATCGATTGTCGTAAGGACATTATCTTGATATACGGACGAAACATTTTATTAGAAAAAACATCGATAAGGGTAATACTTCTTTCGTATATCGTTTGCCATTTAATACGAAACGTCCCGAACGTTAAAACTTTTATTAGTTATATCGTTTCATTAAAATGAGAATTGTATTAAATTCTTATCAATCGTTTCATCATTTTATTTTCACTTTATTTCATTATTCGTGTTCTTACAGTACGATTTAATTTTTTTTTCTTTCCTTTTTGCTACGATATCTACCCACATAACGTTTGATCAATTTGAAATTAGTTTCTCGAATGTATTTTGAATCCGTTGTTGGGAACAAATGAGTTTTACTTTTAAAGCACTTTTGTTTAATCTCTAGTAATAATCCGTGGAATTTTTGTGGGAAAAGTTTTTTTTTTACTTTAAATTCTAATCCTTAATCATCGTTTTGCGTATTAAAGGTAAAAAAAAAAAAAAGGAAAAAGAAAAATAAGAGAGTTCAGGACAGGTAAAAAATTTCAGGAACATCTATTTTCCGATAAAATTCATTAATAATGAAAATTAATCCGAGATGAACGAAGTAGTACCCAACTACAAATTTGACAATAGATTTCCTCTTTCCGATGTCCTCTTAGTAGAATCCTCTAATCTAAGTATTAAATCGATAGAAAGCCAATCTCATTACACAATTCAACCAATATCCATATTTATATATTATATAAATGTATATCCACATTTATATATATATATATATATATATATATATATATATATATACATATATATATAAATATATTCACTTTTCATCGGGAAAGTAGTTCTAGGAAAGATAAGCGTCAACGATTGATCGTTCTCTTTTAACTTAGGAAAGATGTTGCCAATCTAGCCCCGAGAGTTTCTCAGTTAAATACTTATAAGGGAATTTTGTTTGGCGACCCGTTGCCAAAGAATGCCAAAGTCGAAGGGTCACTTCCAAGAAATATCTATCTAAACAGAGGATAACGCTTTTACCCGGTATTACATATATTTTTTTGTGATTTAACATTGCGAAATCATTGCGCGACGCAGAGTTCTTCGGAAAAATTTAATAAACGGACACGACAATATTTCATTACCTTTTGAAACTATCCAGCGGTATTTTTTTCTCGTCTCCTTTCTTTCTTTCGGTTTATTTTCTTTCTTTATTCTCAAAAAGTCTCTTTATATGGGTCAGTGTGCCGGTACACGAAAAGAAATTACTTAGCGGTCGACGGATACTCGATAACTTTTTTAAAAAGAATAAAAACGGGAGAGAGAGAGAGAGAGAGAGAGAGAGAGAGAGAGAGAGAGAGAGAGAGAGAGAGAGTGTGTGTGTGCATGTGTGTATCAGCAAACATTTTAAAAAGAACTTTATTTTTCGAGGAACGTCGAAGTTAGAGAAACATCGTTGTAAAATGAACTCGTAGTCTTACAGGCACTCAATTAATTGGTTTGGAAGAAAAGAGAGAAAAAAGAGGAAAACAGAAAGTTTCAAGAAGAGAAGTTGTACACAACGAATCTCGCGAGAAATCAGAATAGAAAATTAACATTTTATCCTCCGCTATAGACGCACACGCACACGCATACACACTCAGAGATACCCGTACCCTTTCACCTTCAGTCACCCTCCCTCTTGAGTTTTACGCTTCGTCGCTTGGAGACTAACAAGGAAGATTTTCCGGAACATTTGCTAGCCCGCTTTCAAGGTCCTCCCCTATCCTAATGAGAACGTGCGACATAGTTTTTCTTATCAAGTTGTTCGACCTATCTGCTTTTTTTCTTTTCTTCTTTCCCCCCTTTCCCTTTTCTTTTCCAAGAGAGATTTTTTTCTTTTTTTTTCTTTTTTTTTTTAAATTCGTAACACGATTTACGAGAACTTTCCTCGAAAGTCAACTCGAAAGGGCTCTCTTCCATCTTCTTCGTTTTTTCTTTCTTTTTTTTTTACGACTTGTTAAACTTGTTTCGTCTCGCGAAAGAGAGAGAGAGAGAGAGAGAGAGAGAGAGAGAGAGAGAGAGAGAGAGAGAGATTCTTTTTTCTTCTTTCTTCTCGTATCAACCTCTCCACATCGAAAATGATCGTTCGATGCAAGCTTTTAATCATATCAAATAAGTATATGAGTTAACGTAATTTGGTCATAGGCTCTTTCACTTTGCTATCGGAGGGTAATTTAATAGCTAGCGAACGAACGAGCGAACGAACGGAAGGGTTGGAACTGAACTAATGAACCTCTTTCTTTCAGATGGGAAGAGGAAGAGAAGGAGACCGAAAAGAGAGAGGGAGAGGGAGAGGGAGAGAGAGGAAATGAAATGGTGATTTTTGAACCGCAAAAGGAAGAAAAAGAGAGAGAGAGAGAGAGAGAAAGAGAAAGAGTATAATGGTATTTTAGCCAATGTCAAATTTGATCATTTCTACGTACCTCCTATCGGTAGAGCATCAAACTTTCACGATCGTTAGTACGATCCGCGTTCCGGAAGGAATTGGGTTAATGCACTTCCCGAGCGTTTTTCGAAACTATCGAATATTTCAAACCGTATTTCCGCGGACAACAACGAACGGCGAACGGTCTATTACCGGATACGTGTTTACGTCGAGACGTTCGATCTATACGTTGCACTCGATATTATAAATAACATCGCAATTGTTCCCAATAAGTATTATTTCGTAAATTATTTGACTTTTGCTTGCTCGATCGAATCGCTAAACGTTTCTATGAACGAAAGAAAGTAAATCTGTTTTGAACGTTATCCGTCAGGAGATAGTAATTTTATTTAAAATCGCCGTAAAATAGTACTCATTAGTAAAATAATTTATCAAAAGGAAGATGAAAAAAAGAAAAGAATTGCAAGAGATAAGAAAAGATAAAAAAGAGATAGGAGCAGATTAAATAAGTAATTCTTGTTATCGTAAAAATACGGTGGGGTTGTGCAATCGCGAGAGAATATCGAAATGGAAGAAAAAATGAATGAACACTTTTTATTATCGTCGAACGATAGAATTCAATCATGGAAGAATATCGAGAAAATAATAATAATAATAATAATAATAATAATAATAATAGTAATAATAATAATAATAAAGAAGGAGCAAGAAAAAGAAATAATTATTTTTTTTGATCATCCATTATCGCGGATTTCATCGCGATGAAAAAAGGAAAATTTTTTTTTTTTAAATTCTATGATAAAGAAAGCGTCGAAATGTAAAGTGGCGATAAACTCACAGCCGTTGACAAGCCTATTGATCCTATCTGATCGTTTACCGACATGCGAAAAATGGTGTTAACAAAATGTATATACGGCGGGTTGAGAAGGAAAAAGCCTTTCGTGTTTCATGCAATTTCGTTTAAAAATCTTGTGTAGACGTGCCTCTGTGCTGAGATAGTGATCGAAATAGAAAAAAAAAAAATAAAAAAGAAAGTAACGCGATTCTCGCACGTCTGTTGTGGTAGATGCTCGCGAAAAATCTGTTTGAGAGCCCACGATAAGATTCGATAAATCTACCTTCTTACGATCACTCGACGTGTGACGTGTTTCTTATCGTTTGTCGAAATGTCAATTTAGACGATTAAGTTAGAATTGTTAAGACAATAAAGAGAAAATGGAATAATTGCTTTTATTATTTTCTTTTTTCAATTTTTATTATTCTTTTATTTCTTTTGTGAATATAACGCATAAACATATACTTAATCGTATTACGTGGTCTTGTGTTGATATACGTGCGTACTTACAATTGAATTCACGATCAATAAAAATAATTTTTCCATTTATGATAATTTTCCTAATTGGAACTTTTCGCAACGAAGTTCAGATTAATTATACTTTGAGGAAATAGCTTTAATAATTAAACCATACCGAAGTTCGACTTCAAACGTACGATTTTCGTAAATGCCATGTAGTAACGATAAATAAATTGAAACTTCATTTTCAAGACTAAGATCGATTTTACGAGATAATTAATGAAGCGGCAACGAGAGGTTATCACTACAAAATTGAAGTTAATTCTTGATTACGTATAACGAGCATGTTCAGGGTAGTAATAATCATATACATACATATTATACATACATGCATGTGTATATATATATATATATATATATAAGTAAGACATTCGAGATATAGATCGTTATAGTTTATACACTAGCACAAACATTATTACCAAGTTACGGATATTATAACTAAATGTAATGGAATTGTTAGAGCACAGACACGCATATAAACGCACATGTTCGAGTCTCTGCAATCACGTTTTCGCATAAAGTTTTGAAATCGAATTACGAAGGAAACGTATCCATTTTCATTCTCCTTTCTCCTTCGTCCTGTTCTTCGTTCTTTCTTTTTTTTTTCTACTCGTGTAAACATGTAATTACCTACGTTTCCACCTACGATCTAGCGTTTTTGTTACACAATGCGGAAGAAAGGTGAGAGAAAAACAGAGAGAGAGAAAGAGAGAGAGAGAGAGAGAGAGAGAGAAAAGATGGATAGAGAAATGGCCTAATTACGAGTGTACCTTCAGAATGCATCATTGCTAATTACCCTACTATGTCGGTAATCTCTTTTTAAAAGTTTCTTTTTTCTTTCACGCTGCGTTAGACAATTACGTTTCTTCATGATGGCCGTTGTTAAAAGCAAAAAGAAGGAAAGGAAAAAGAAAAAACAGAAGGAACACGAGGAAAAAAAGAAACGAAACTTGATTTCCCTCATAATTAAAATACCATCCTCTTCGCACACATATTAACTATCCTTCTTATTTTCCCCGCTTTCTTTCTCATATCCCTCGTTCCCCTCATATCTTTCGTCCTTATTCTCCTTGTCTTCCTTATCTTTTCTTACCCTTGTCGGTGTCCTATAAAAAAAACGTGATATTCTCCTTACACATATATATATATATATATATATCTCTTTGCACATATATAAATATATATATATATATATATACAGAGAGAGAGAAAGAGAGAGAGAGAGAGAGAGAGAGAGAGAGAGTTTATGTATAAGGACAAAGTCGTATACAGGGCACGAGTGTGAAAAGCAGAACTTTTTTTCCGTAAAAACGGGCTAACAAGTTTCGCGTAATGACGAGTTCTACGTGAGATAATGAGAAAGAGAGAGAATGATGAGGAAGGAAAAGGGATCGATGAGCGGAAGCTCAACGAAGAATGCTCTCCCGTTATACTGATTAAAGGAAACTCTGCTTCGATCGGTCCCCGATAATTCAACCGGGATGATGATGTGTTCTTTCATCGATTAAACACGATACACCCGTAAGCTCGAGTTAATGATACCACGTATATATGTACACATACATACACATATATATAGATACATAATTATATACTTAAGTACATACATAAGTATATAATATATATATATATATATATATATATATATATATATATATATATATATATATATATATATATATATATAACAGTCGTGACTTCGTTTAAACTCATGAACAATAAAAAGCAGCATAAATATACGAAATAATACCTAACGTTCTTACATCAATGAACATTTCATTTGTCCTTGTACATTAATAAAAGTTATTTTTTAAAAGTGATTTTTCCTATTTAAACAATATATATATATATATATATATATATATATATATATATATATATATATATATAGAGAGAGAGAGAGAGAGAGAGAGAAAGAGAGAAAGTTATGATCTTTCATACACTCTTTTCTCTTTTCTTTTTTTTTTCTTTCTTTCAAGAAATGATCCTTATGATGTTCGCGTATAAATCCACGTATGTACCCATGTATATAACCCATATACATATAGAAACGATAAATATAGATGTGTGAGCGATGGAACGTAATCGATAGGCTGCTATTATATTTTCATCGAATTAATTAAAGACAAAAAGCGTTCGGCGATAAGCTTGAAACGGATCGATAGATATAGAAGGGAGGAATGGGCCCTTGCGTCCGGCGTTCCCGTTGATTTCAGAAGAGTATAGACGAACTAGAGACGCCTGTATATACATATCTATATGTGCCCATGTATTTACACAAAACAAAGGATTGATCGATGCTCTAATTGGCAGGCGTCAGTCACGATCTGTTGGTATCGTTGGCCCTGTCGTCTCGTTGATGAGGTTAACGAGGTACATATCTCATCTCTCTCTTTCTCTCTATCCATCTCTGTCTTTATCTCTATCTCCTTCTCTCTCTCTCTCTCTCTCTCTCTCTCTCTCTCTCTCTCCCATTTTATGTGTTCTAGAACTTCGATATCAAATAACTGCGAGCTCAGCGAATTTAGATTCGCACGCGACGCTCCAGTGACGAGGAGGACTATATCTTCGTGATCCGTGAAATTAACTCATAACTACCCTCACCGACGCTATTGCACAACCATCACTATTACAAAGTTGGTTGCAAGCTCTATTTCTTGGTAAAACGACGAAGCGTGTAGGTGACTTTAAAGGATAAACTTTTAAAGGACGTATCCAATTCTTTCCCTCCATCGTTAAAAACCGTTCATTATGTTTTATATCGAATATTATGAGATCTCCGTCACTTATGAAATTCTTATATATATATATATATATATATATATATATATATATATATATATATATATATATATATATATATATATTGGAAAATAGATAAAATCGTTTAGCAGGTAACTTAGTAGTTGGCAGAATACAACATAATGATTTTTATGTATATTCTATTGTAGAATAATTATTCTTCGAAGAAAAAAATCCACGTAAAAAGTAAGGGTCGTTAATCTAAAACATAGGAAATTATTTATTTCCTTTCCTTTTGCTTTTTTTGTCTTTGCTCATTCTCTCTCTCTCTCTCTCTCTCTCTCTCTCTCTCACACACACACACACACACTCTCCCGACCTTTCATTTTGTTTTCCTACCAGATTTTATCTGTTTTTCTTATTTCTTTTTATTTTCATTTTTTTTTTTTTTAATAAAAAAGGTTTCATTTGAAATTCACGGGTAAGATCTTTTCGCTGTTTCTCGTTAATAAATCGTGTTTTCTCGCAACTAGGAAATTTTAATCATCGTTGTTATAAGGAAAGAAAAGGTCGGTGAAGGGGAGACAGAGAAAGAGAGAGTGTGAGAGAGAGATACTAGAAAGTTCTCCTTGTTTAAAATGCAAGCGATATAAAGCTGACGACTATTTCCCGAGTTAGTTTCTGTTTATGTATTTAGATATTGTGCGTTATTTAAATAACTATAATATTCATAAGCAATCTAAGTTAGGAAAACAGAATGTTTGAACGACGGAATATAGTTGTATGTGAAAAATTTTAATACTTCAATATTATAAAATTTATAAGAAATGGGTAAAATAAGAAAATAGAAAATTAATTGAAAATTCATGTTCTTCTTTTTTTTTTCTTTTTTGATAGGACGTGTAAGTGTTCTTTCAATATGACTGGGTATTATGCTAAAATTATCCAAAATTATTTAATAATCGTCTAACTTTTTTGATTTTTATTCTGTGTGTCTGTTCGAAGGGATTAATGCACAAATAATTCGAATTATCATACAAACCCGACGTTCCGATTCGAACAAATATATTATATTTTCTACGCAACGAAAAAACATTTCAACTTTTCTTTTCTTTTTCTCGCTTTTTTTCTCAACAAAATAATATTTATTTGTATTATTTATTTATTAATAAATTACACAATGAAAGAGAGTTAATACGAAGATCGGTCAATCGCATTATATTTTATTTCATATAGAGAATTCTGTATAATATCAATAAATTTAATACAACGAAAGAGCTTTAGGTAGGATACATTGAAATTATATTATCTTTCGACCGATATATTCCCGTTTCAATTATATTCCTCATTTAATATAAATCAACTTTCGTGAATTTCTTTCTTTTTCTTTTTCTTTTTTTTTCTAATAATTTCATTCAGCATTCATTCCATTGAGCATATCATTAATTAGGTGTACGGTGCTGATTTGAATGGTAAAGTAACATGGTGATCAATATACAGGAAGGAAATAGGAAAATATTTGTTTTCTTTCGACCGAACGACACCATTCGAATGATCGAACGTTTCCATTAAAATTGAATTCATATAAATTAGATTCTTTACGCTAATATACGGGGTCCAGTTAATTACCGTTATCTAAAATAACTCCATTGGAAAATATTTGCCGTGTAAATAAAATGTTTCACCGCGAAACCTTTTCGAAGGAGGCGTTACTCGTGTATAATAACGTGTCGCAAAAGTATACGTGTACTTTTCAAAATTGAATAAAATTATAGGCACCGATCGTGATCTTTCCAAATTTATGAATATGCATATATGTAAATAAAATAAAAATCAATAAATAAATAAATAAATAAATAAATAAATAAATAAATAAATAAATAAATAAAAAATCATTGTAGTGAGCACGGAGAATGGATATCGCTTCCAGCATAGATTTAATTATCAACAGAAATAAAAGGAAAAGAATATAGAGGGGAGAAAACTGAAAATTTATCCGATTCCAAAGGATCCGTTAGCATATATTTTCGACGAATCGAATAACATTCCTTCGAACGGTCATTGCTTATTAACCGCAGATTTTTTCCCTCTCCCTTTCCCTCTACTTTTTCTCTTTTCTTTTTTACCTTTTTGCGTTGATTACAACGACGAAAAGCTCCGAAGTTGTGGACATAAATCGTCGTGATACGATGGAACGAGATAACTTCGAAGTCCATTTCTCACTCGTTAAACGAAAGTTTCATCGCGCGAAGTCAATATTATAATTATAACGACGTCCGGTCGGCCGTCCTTCCGTCGTCATTCCTTTTATCGGTCCCTCGGCCGCCTTTGTAACAAGCTTACAAGCCGGATCGACCGCATCGGCTGAATTCTCTTAAGGGGGTTGACAGGTTAACTTTAGAAAGTTGCGTCGTCGAGATGGATAGCTTACTATCCAAAGAGAACGAGCAAGCCGGAGAGAGAGAGAGAGAGAGAGAGAGAGAGAGAGAGAGAGAGAGGGAGAGGGAGAAAGAGATATACAGCTAGTAAAGGAAAAAGAGAGGGAAAGAGGGGGGAAGGTAACGACGGAGGAATCTCAGGCACGTCGATACAATTTCCTCACGACGGATCCTGCTTTCTGTTTCAGAAGCTTGCGAGCCCGCTCGATAGCCTGTCCTCGATGTCGAATTAAAAGAAAATAGGAAGAGTGGAGAAAGAAAAGAGAAAGATAGGGAGAGAGAGAGAGAGAGAGAGAGAGAGAGAGAGGGAGAGAGAGAGAAAGAGAAAAGAAAAGAGGAGAAAAAAGTTATTACAAAATCAACGGGAAGACGAGCGACGAAAAGAAATCAAGGGAACAGACTTCGCGTGAAACTGATGGGACGTACGAACATAAAAAAAGGGGGAAGGGGGGAGGGGAAATACTTAACCTAAATCGTTCATAATCGCCAAAAGCACTTTAATCTTCGTTCCGGGATTCACGGTAGCGGCCTCGATGGCGGCGGTGCCTCGTCGAAGTAAAATAATTGAATAAGCCGGAGGCGGAAGCTAGGCGGAAGAGTAGAGTGGGGAGGGAGGGAGAGAAAAGGGTAGAAAGGGACAGACAGACGTCGAGAGAGACAGATAGATAGATAGATAGAGGGAGGGATAGAGAGAGAGAGAGAGAGAGAGAGAGAGAGAGAGAGAGAGAGAGAGAGAGAGATAGAGAAAAGTACCTTTCGTGAGACGAAATTTATAATAATTCTATCGGCACCCACAGGGCTCTGTAAGAGGGATGATAAGGCTCCTTTCCTTTTGACTAAGAGGATGGACCTTCGTCGTTCTTTAGTCCTTCCAAGAAGGAGCAGTTAGAGAGATAAGACGTTAAGAAGGAAGAAAGAGGAGAATCTCACTGTTCCAATTCCAAGAGGAAGAAGAAGAAGAAAACGAAGAAGGAGGAGGAGGAGGAGGAGGAGGAGAATAATACTAATAAAAAAAATAATAATAGTAAAAGAAAGAGAGTAACGTAATAGGGAGAAGATAAAAAAAAAAAGAGTAAACTTTAAATCGAGAAGGGAAAGAGAGACAAAGAGAGAAGTATAGAGACACACAAAAACAGAAAGAGAGAGAGAGAGAGAGAGAGAGAGAGAGAAGGTAAATGTTATCGAGATCAGACGTTGTCTCGGAACGTTCGAGTTTTTGTCGAGCGTGAGATGGTCCTCGTGAAGCGTCGTCACAAAGGTAAAATCAGTCGGGTCAGGGACATCGAGTTGGAAGGAGGAAGTTGTCGTCGTGGAGGCTGTCACTCCGATAGAAGAGTCTCGAAAACGTCGTTGGCGGCGGCGAAGGAGAGACGGAGAGAGAAGGAGAATAAATAAAAGAGCCTCGTGACGGAGGGACTTCGTACGGCCCTGGCGCGGCTGCGGCACTGCGCCCCCACGGGGGGCTCTCTGCCAAATACCCCGAATCTACCCTCTACCCCCGAACACAAGGCTCACGTGAGTAACTTTACTCTCGATTATTTTCTTCGATACAACGACATGGAAAAGCGAGGAAATTGTTTTCTTTCTCGAGTTTCACGTTTCTTTTCTTTTCTTTTTTTTTTGTTCTTTTCTTTTTTTGTTTTTCTTTCTCTTTTTTTTTTTTTTTGAATATTTTCTACTTTTGCCTTTCCTTTTTCCTTCTTTTCTGCTTGTCGTCGAATTTTCTCCCATCAATTTTATTATTCTCTCTCTATTCGTACTGATTCATTGTACGTTCAAACTTTACTCGCGAGCGATGATCTATCGTGCGATTCGTCGTTCTCCAATTCCTTTCAATACATACATATGTCACTTGTACTATTTTATGATATTATTATTATTATTATTATTATTATTATTATTATTATTATTATTATCGTTATTACTATTATCGTTATTATTATTATTATTATTATCATTATTATTATTATTATTATTATTATGGCATTGTTTTTTTCTTATTACTCGTGATTCAGTGTTTCATTCCGTTGTTGTTTCTCGTGATCTATAAAGAACATGCACGTTAATCTCGTTCCAACGGTAATATTATAACGAGGTTGAAAGTTGTTGCAAGGAAATTGTCTTTTTTTTTTCTTCTTTTTTTCTTTTTTCCTTGCCAAGAGAGAAAGAGAGAAAAAGAAATAGAAAGAGAATACGATTGGAATAATAATTTTGTTTTTTTAACATTTAATATCCAACGCGCCTTGCTCATTTCATATACAAAAAGCACAGTGATTAATCGAACAGTTTATAACGAGATTCCTTAATGGATGTCCAAGAAGTTCAAGGCGTTTTAATGAATAATAAATCTCGTAGCGGTCATGTAAATGAAAGCGGACGATCGTTTCGACAGGTCACACGGTTTTTTTTCAGCTCACTTTAAAGTCACCCTTGCGAAAGGAAAAGCTTCAATCTCTTTCTATCTGTTTTTATCTCCCATTCTCCCTCCCTCTTTCTCTCTCTTTCTCTCTCTTTTTCTCTCTTTCTATCTCTCTATCTCTCTCTCAAATTCTCTTTCTTTTCCCCCTCGAATATTTGTCCTTATTTTCAAAGTGTTCTGCATTGTTTTACGCTCTTTTATTAATTTTCATTATCTATCTGTCAAAGAGAAATTACTATATCCCAATCCTCTTTAATTAATCAATTGTATATATGCAAATACGTATTTTGGGAACATATGTTTGTTATGAAATTACGCCATTCTTTTATTTGCCCGTTAAGTTATATATACTTACACACATACACACACACACACACACACACACACAACCATGTATAATATTAAAACTTGATTAAGAATATCTCTGTGTTATTCGATTTGTTTAATTATTTTCATTGAGTTACATTGTTATCATTGAAAGAATTATAATTGTGGAAGATTGAGAATGAATCGTTGGGAGTATACTAAAAGTAATGTCAACTTTAAAACTAATGAAATTCGTAAATATCGTTCAATTTCGAAGTTAAAGAGCATAGAAATGATATTAAGCCGGTTTAAAGTGGTCTCGTGTGCAAAACAAAGCGTGAAAATTTATATCAATCCGCGCTATGTCTTTTGTTGCACTTGACGTAGATTTTATAAGCTTTCTGTTAAGATTCTATGGTAACGGTCTGTTTCGTCGTCGTCGTCGTTTTCGTCATTGTCGACGAACGACGACAACGACAACGACAACGACGACGACGACGAATATCTTTAGTGTATAATTCAAAAGCTTTCGAAGGAAAAGGACGGTTCGGTGACTTTCAGAAGTATCCTTGGAAAATCTAGAAACGAGCTCTATCGTTCTCTTCCTCCTTCTACTATTATTTCTCTCGAAATAAACTTAACTGAATCGTATAAATAATTGCGGGACTATATATGTATTTCTTTGAAGCACGTATAAAGCGTGAATCGTATTAAATGATCTTTAATTTAATTGAACGGATGGACGAGTTTAGACAATAACGAATGCGTACATAAAATGAACATAGATCGAGTCGTAAATTAATTCGTAAATAATAATAGATCATATATATATATATATATATATATATATATATATATATATATATATATATATATATATCGTTGCGTAAAGTACAACGAAGAAAAAAGCATTGATGTATCGATACATTGCGTGTATATATTCCTTATTTATATATACATTGGTTGAGCAAGTACACGTAGCGTACGGATGTATTATATCTACGTACAACATGAAATGCAGATATGACATATAATATTATTTAATCGGACATTATTTGTTTAATCAATATTTATATATATTAAATGTACATATGAATTATATTAACATAATGAGCCAATTTTATTAGTTTCGATTAGGAGATAAATAAAATTCAATAAGATTAATTTAGAGATACAGAGCGAGAAAGAGAGAGAGTGTGAGAGAGAGAGAGAAGGAATATATTAAAATTGATCAACGCTTCATGATAACCCGTCTTATATCATCGTTTACGTAATATTTATACATATTACAATAAATATTTTACGTTCTTTTATCTTCACGGTTTATGGCCGTATCGTATTGCCGTTATTATCGTTCCATTTGTGTGCCGTTACCATCCTGCTTTTCGTTGTTTGCCTTCAACTTAGGCATTACGACGTGCCCTGGATGCACTTTGCCGAGTCATACATACGCCTGCAAGAGTACACGCGAGCTTCAGCTCGAGTTACGGGAGTAACGATTAGAGTCGGGCCCATTCAAGTAGCTATTTCGTCCGACGAAATAGCGATTGGGTAATCGTGGAAAATTAATACAATACATTTATATCACCGACAAATTAGAAACCGATGCATTTCTTTTTTCTTTCCTTTTCTTCTTCTTCTTTACTTTGTTTCGTTTTGTTTTTTTTTCTTTTATTTTTTTCCCTAACTACAACAAACCAATCCTTCTAAATGTTCTTATCGACGGACTGCTTACTTTCTTCTTCTTTTTTTAATTTAGCATAATTAAACCATTGAGTGTCACGCAACGCGATAGCGTTTTCGCAATTATGTCGAAAAGTGTCAGTGTCCGACTGCGTTGCGTAATTGATGGTGTATTTGACGTGTGTTACAAAGAAAAAGAAGGAAAAGAAGGAAAGCAAAAAAAAAAGAACGCAAAAAAACACCACTTTGACATTTTTCGACGTGAATTGAAACAGGCATTACCGCGCCCCTTTTCATTTATCAACAACATATTTTCGAAGATACCTGACACTGAAATAGCCAAAACAGCGATGAGAGCTATACCTTTGTTCTGCGTTGGGCATGAATTGAAAGTTTAACATTCGCACACGGGTCTCGAGAACATAATATTGAATATTGAATACATTAATAAAAAAATTTTTATTAATCAGGGCATGGTTTTCGTTAACTTTTCAATATTTATTAGCAATTAAATATTTTCTTCTTTTTCTTTCTTAATTTGATTCAATTCCAATCAGTAATACTTCTAATGTATACAAAAGGGCATATGTTTTTTTTTAATCAATAGAAATTAAATAACTGTTTATTTCTAATTAATATGATACTTGGTTCTGTTACTTATTAATAAATTATTCGATATTGTCAGTTATGTTAGAAACCGATACTACTCTAATACAATGTTTTACACGTTCGTTATCAGATCGAGGAGTTTTTTTGTTTTTTACGTGATAATATATCGTGTCCTTTGTTAAAATTTGCAAAGAAATGCAAACGTTAATGCGAATTGCGGGTAAGTAATTAGGATAGTAGGTTGCTTATCGTTGAATTAAATACATTTTACATTGTTTTTCCTTCGTATGATTTCGTTCTATAAAATTTGCTTTTTAATTAAATAATTAATCGATCAATTTCTTTTCGGACGTCGTACGCGTCGTTCCGAATCATGTTAAAACTGCGACAATGCGTTTCGATCTTTGATATCACGTTAACTACAGTCGAGAAAGTTTATAACACGTTGAAATTGATTTAAACAGGATTTGCGAGAATTTCTCGACGAATTGCATGACAACCTCGAATGAAATTTCTACTCGATAAAGCGAGAATCACCGGGAACGAGAGACAGGCTTTCCTTTTCAAATTATACGAGAATTAACATAATTCGTTCGATCGTAATAAATATTTCATAGTAGGATATATATATATATATATATATATATATATGTATGTATGTATGTATATATATGAAATACTCTAAAATGTATTTTCTAATTCTTTTTATTTATTAAAAAACTAATAATATATTTACTACCATTAAAATATTTTCAACAAATACAACGCAATACGAATAAAGATATGGATTCGATATATGTCGGGGATTAAATCAATAATAAATCAATAATGGATTAATCTATTCATTTCAATGGAAATTGCTTGAATTTCGAAGCTTTGACCGAATCACCAAAAACATGTATCATATACATATATACATACATACATACATATATATATATATATATATATATATATATATATATATATATATGTAGAGAAGGTTAGTGAGGGTGGTATAAAAGAGAAAGGATGAACCAGCGAATATTGAACTAGTCATGTCCCTGACCTAACTAGCAACCTACCAACAGCTAGTACACCGATCGAAAAGTTTGGACAAGCTTGTACCGAGTTAGGATTAGATGATTAACCCTTAACATTTCGGATATTTGCAAATTACAATAGTACAAACATGTACCATCGTTAAATGTCCTTCTTTCTTGCCCCGCCCCCATTCTCTCTCTCTCTCTCTCTCTCTCTCTCTCTCTCTCTCTCTCTCTCTTTCTCTTTATCTCTATATCTTTAAGCCGACATAGTGTTATCTAAGATTCAATTGAAATAAGAGTGAAAATCTCACAGAACTTTACATATAGAAAGGATGCCATCGTTTCCAATGGCGATATTTTTCGCGAGTTTATTCCATTGAGATGGCGAGAGAAATTATCGACCATCGTTAAAAGATTCGAGAACAGAACGAAAGTGACTACTATTAACTATTTACGAGAACGAGAGAGTCAACGCTTTTGACGAAATTTTTAATCGATTTCATAGTGAATCGTTCTGGGTATATATACATATTCGGTCGGTTAAGTCCATTGTCCTAGAGATTTTAATTAGTATCATTTTTTCATGTGTCCAACGTACACGCTTGAGAAAGCTTTTAGAAAATATTCTACCTTCTCTTTTGTACGTAGAGGAAGCTTAACGCTTTTTTCCATGCACACGTTCGAATCTCTTCCAACTGGAAGAGTTATGAATATTCAAAAAGCCAGTCACTTTAAAGCCTACGAAAAAAAGAGAAAGAATGTGTGTATATATATATATATATATATATATATATATATATATATATACACATATACACACACATATACAGTGTCCCAACGAAAAGTATCCACTAAGATTATTATCTAAATCCAGTGATTTTTTTCGAAAAATCCCAGGAAAGTTTAATTTTCATTTTCGTGGAAAATAAGTCCTTATCATAAGTTCGCACATTTTGGATTAATTCGTTAAGTGGGCCTGACAATTCTTTCAAATATCTTTAGTTGCAACAGGGGTTAAGTTTCGTGTCGTTTTAAAGATCTTTTCATTCTCTTTTCAATGGAGCTGTTTTTGAAAAATTTTTAGGTCGACAGTTTTCCAAGAGAATGTGTTTCGAAATATCAACTAATAATTTGATTATTAAATTAAACCAATTATTAAGTTAATCATATTTTTAGTATACATATTATTATTCAGTTAATCATTATTCAGTTAATTAATCAACTAAATTGATTATTTAATTATTTTGTATATTCAATTTTGAAAAGAAATTTTATTTTGTTAAATGTTCAAAATGTTTTCCATCGACCTCCATGCAGTAATAATATGTCTATCTGTGTTTGTGTGTGCAGTATATATACTTTATGTATGCATATATATATATATATATATATATATATATATATATACACATAAAAATAAAGTAGATTTTTCTACAAAGCTAGATCATATTCTAGACGTTTCCATGACGACATATATACATACCACGATTTACCGACTCAAAAATAAAATACGATGTTCTTAAGACAGCACACTTATGCTTTGTAGATAGAAAGAAAGAAGGGATAAGATGCATATCTATATTTTTGTTTGAAAAGAAACATCAAATTTGCCAGCATTGAAATAAAGTGCTGGACATGTTTATTCCATTTTGTTATAATATATCAAAGCATAGAAATTGAGATAGAGAGATAGAGAGACGGAGAGAAAATGATAAAGAGGCAGAGAAAGAGAGAGAAGGAGAGAGAGAGAGAGAGAGAGAGAGAGAGAGAGAGAGAGAAAGCTTTATAAACAGTTACGTACAATTCTCGAGTTCGATCAAACGTATTGCTAGAGATAGAAAATATACTCGTAGCTACACGATTTATGTAGCTATATGTTCTACGCGTAACAACGAGCAACGAGCAACAAGAGAGAGAGAGAGAGAGAGAGAGAGAGAGAGAGAGAGAGAGAGAGAGAGAGAGAGAGAGAGAGAGAGAGAGAGAGAGAAAGAGAGAGAGAGGTTAACTCTACGAGCTGCAACAATGGATATCACAGACAAAGAGTGGTAAAAGACAGAGAGAGAGAGAGAGAGAGAGAGAGAGAGAGAGAAATAGGAAAAGGGAATGAAGGGTAGACACAACTGTTAACAGTTCTGCCAACTCCAGATTAATTACTAACTAGCCAATTAAGAACTCTTCGTGTTCCATCGCGAGAAATCATAATGGTTAAGCAACAACCATTTAGCTATCGTAGACGACAAATTGTAAGCATTCATTCTCATCAATGTTTCTTCGTCCTCGTTAACACAACTCATTTTCGCGTTAGGAAACTTTCTTTCGTTTTAATTAACTTTCGTGTAAGTTTCAACTTTGTACATATATACATATGTATATTATATGTTTATATGTGCAATAAGTTGAAGAAATGTTTCGAGAGATGTTTCTCATTTAGAATTGAGTAATGCGTCTTAAATAGATAAAAAGTAAAATTTGTCAATGATTTTGAAAAAAATGTTTGATGATTCACGAAGCCATATCTTTCTTTTTTCTTTTGGTTGGGGATAGACAAAAATATTAGGGGAAAGAGATGAATTCGGTGATTTCTTTTTTTTTCTCGAAGTATAATAATACATGCGCATGTGTACTTGGAAAAGAATAATGCATGTGCATGGCCATTTGGAAAAAAATAATGTATATGCATGTGCATCTGCTAAAAACACAAACGTATGTATTATGTATATAAAAGAAAAAGATCTTTTTTATTAATTCTTCATACACTTCACATACTTCGTACAATATACTAACATCTTCATATTTATACAAGACTTTCGTTTAAATTAAGTTGAAAAAAAGTTACTCAATTACAATTAGACCCCAAATGTTTCAATAGCTTTGATTCTATGCTTTTTGCTATCTTTCTCTGTGTCTCTCGTTTCTCTCTCTCTCTTTTTGTATGACTTTCGACGAAGGAACGTTAATTATATTAATTATCGTACAACGATAGTTATTTTCTGATGGATGTCAGCGCTGAAAATATTTTATTAATTGATACATTCATTATATGGGACGATCTCGTTGATAATAAAACTAAATAGATCAAAAAATTCATTAAATATTTTTTTCTACATACATTTGTCGTCTAATGTATATGAAATATGTAGAATCAGCCTATATATATAGGGAAACAAAATTAAAAAGTTTGCAAACGTGTATTCCGTATGACCTTCTTGTTAAGTAATAAAGGTACTTTTTCTTCTTTTCTTATTTTGAACTCGCGAATGTGAACATTCAATGAATTATATTTTTTCTCATAACTATTATAATGCGTTCCATTTCGTAGAAAGAATCGTAACTTCTTACGATTACTCTCTCCACGATTTTTTACATTACGAGTTTTTACATATGTACGTACGAGTTAGAAATTACGTAGTATATATTTCCCCGTTTATTCGATAAAAACCGCTTCTTATTGATAGGATGCAATACAATCGAAAGATCGAGTCGATTGAATATGAATATAATATGATTGAATATATTCTTAGAAAATTTTTCATGTTCTAACGTTTCAACTCGTGAAATAAATTCTCCGTTGATATCTCCATTGTTTTTTACATTCAATTTCGCAATAAATTAAAGTAACAGAGTATGGTGTTATCGTAAATGGGCGATGCCCTATATATATTGTTTTGTTTACGATAGATCGATGATTTGAAGAAACCGGTGAAGAGGATAGAATCTTATATATGTGGGTTCGTCATCAACGACGAAAACATCGATTCGAACGGAAATCTCATTTATTTTCCTTTACCCTTAATCTTATACCTAGTTACGTCTTTCCTGTATCTATTTCCGCTGATCCTCCCTTCCCCATCTCCTTCTCCCTCCTTCTTTCTTACCCCCCCCCCTCCTTCTCTCCTCCTTGTCACGTACACATACACATACGTAACTCCGTCGTACAGTCTTTATTAGAGTAACAGAAGCGCAATAACTCCATTATACGATCTTTATTATAGTGCCAGTACACTGGTGCGGTAAATTTTGTAGAGAAACGATAAACTACGTTGGCTTATACACGCTTCGGAAAGTTTCTCTTGCAACATGAAGCAAGAGAAGAGAATGAGGAAGAGGAAGAGGAAGAGGAAGAGGAAAAGGAAACGGAAGAGAGGAGAGGAGAGGAGAGGAAAAGGAAATGGAAGAGAGGGCTGGAGAGGAAAAGGGAAGAGAAGAGAAGGAAAGCTTCGAACGTGTTTTTACGCGGGTCCAGCGAATTAGGCTAATTTTCAAGAGTCTGCTATCGACGTTGCCTTTAATGAAACTATTAAACTTAAAATCCCGTACCTTATTTTGCTTGCACGCTTTCAAAGGCAAACCGTCTGGATTTACTAGTTTTCCTACCTGACGTTGTATAGTGGATATATATAGGACGACTTTTTTTTTTCTTTTTGTATTTAAGTCACGTGTTTGCTTGTTTCATCGTGTATGGTCATAGAAAGAGAATATTAGAGAGAGAGAGAGGGAGGGAGAAAGAGACAGAGGGACAGAGAGACAGACAGAGAGAGAGAGAGAGAGAGAGAGAGAGAGAGAGAGAGAGAGGCATATTGCAGACGCTTTAATTAGTTATTAAATATGCTAGGGGAAGAGGAAAATAGAGGTCGCATGGAGAAAACAGCGTGACTCCTCATTTTTTAGTCTCTCTTATCGTAAAGTCTAAAGGGAGAGAGAGAGAGAGAGAGAGAGAGAGAGAGAGAGAGAGAGAGAGAGAGAGAGAGAGAGAGTCGGAAATATACATATGCATATACGTATACAAAGATGTTTCAAAACAGGCGCACGGTCAAAGCATGCATTCAAACGTCACGAAAAGCTAAGGATAATGTTACAGTAGGATGAGCACCGGGAGCCTCATAGAAACGAAGAAGTTCACGGAAGGAAGGTATGAAGGAAGGAAATAAATTACGATTGCCTGCCTGCAGGTCGCCTCGAGGATACCTCGACGATATTCGAGCGTTTTCTTGACGGCAGGAAAGAAAAGACCTGTCCGATAAATATGTATTGTATCTAATATAAAAAAAAAAAAAAAAAAAACAGAAAGAAAAAAAGAGAGAAAAAGAATGTAGATTAGCACGAGAGAGAAAATATTCTTTTTGAGTAATTTTTCAAGAGAAAGAGAGAGAGAGAGAGAGAGAGAGAGAGAGAGAGAGAGAGAAAGAGAAAGAGAGAGAGACAAGTACTAGAGCAATCTCTTTTCTTCGTTGTTGTCTCTTTTTATTCCCCCTTTTTTCATTTCTTTCTTTTTTTTCTATCACGAAACATCGACGTTGACTGAAGGTAGAACGACGGAGGTGAAACGACGAAGGTGAAACGACTGACTGATTGACTGACTGCATGTTGCTTTTATTTATGAGATCAAGGGACGGAAATAAAAGATGAAATGGGTCAATTGTTTCATCGACGATGGATCTGTAGCCAATAGCCAAGAGGACACAATGACAGAGTTACGTGCGTTCTTGTCAAATAACGACTAATAAAGCTCGTCGAGACTAACGAAGCTTTCCAGGTTCATTAATTATAACCACATCGTGTTTCCACAATGATGGCTTCTCTCTCTCTCTCTCTCTCTCTCTCTCTATCTATCTCTCTAAAGACAATGTTGGAATTGTCGAGATCCACCACATTACCAAATGTTATTGAAACAAAGAAGAACATTCGACTTGCACATTTATGAATTTTTAATTATCTCGAGGTGACCCAAATTGGATATAATATTATCGATATTTCGTTTGTAAATATCTTAGTTTTTTTTTTTCGATCTTTCTTTTCTTTTTTCTTTATCCTTTTTTTTTCTGTACTATTTCATGATATATCGACGTAAACGCGAGCGAAATGATAAATCGAATTTTTGCATGGGCTTTCGACCGGTTAAGGCCAAACTTCTTGATAACACAGTGTACGTATTCGTTTGAAGATTAAAATAAATGTAACAATTTTAACGACGCAATCATGGAGGTTGAAAAGGGGAGAAACATAAATGAAAGAAAAGAAAAAAGAAAACATAACAAGAAGGGAAAAAAGGTGGAATAAAAGAAGAAAAAGAGAGGATATTTTGCAAAGTGAAAATTTACTCTCGCAGAGACGATTATTTCCCCGTAAGGATTACCATGTGAATTTCGAGCGTTTCACTGAAGAACTCGCACAATGCTCGTGGAAAGAAGATTCGTGAAATCCCACTGGGTCGCTGGTCGGCCATTAATCCGAGGGTAAGGCTCGGTCCCGTGGACTTTTATCCTGGGATTTTCAGGAGAGGGCAGGAAACTACAAAGACAATTTGTTTCTGAAGGGTTCAATTCGTTATAGTAAAGTAGTAAAGTACGATGGAGTAAAGGGAAAAAAAAAAGAGAGAAAGATAGAGACATAGATAGATAGATAGATAGAGAGAGAGAGAGAGAGAGAGAGAGAGAGAGAGAGAGAGAGAGAGAGAGTGGGAAGAAAAAGGAAAAAAAAGAAGAAAGAACACTTTTTTATGGGCACAATGACAAGGGCAGAGGGGTCCCACCGTAAACCGAGTTTACGATACTTCATTGAATGCGATTTTGATACTACTGGTTGAAGATCCAAATGCGTTGAAATTCTCACTGAACGAATTTCAATGAAATCCTCGCTGCTATCGCCGGAAGAAGAAGGGAAAAGATGTACGTTGGAAAGGGACGACGGAGATAGACGGTGATTTCCTTCTCAAATTTACTTTACCTCCGAGGATATTCACATGACTTTCTCGAAACGATTTCAGTCGCTCTATTTTCACGAACGGCACGTATTCGAAAAATGCATCTCATTTCTACGGATTTTCCTATCGTATTCGACCTTCTTTAAAAAACGATTTTCAAAAAAAGAAATATAAAACTGTGTATATATATATATATATATATATATATATATATATATATATATATATGATGTCTGAGATATTTTTAACGTTTGATTTGGAGAAAGTCGATAAACGAATATCGTATAATCTTCTCGATTAATAATTCCTATCGACGATGATTCTGTAATTATTTACGTACACGACAACTCCGTTATGTCGGAGTATCTATTAAAATATTCCGTCTGATCGAAAATGACTGTTTTCACTGATTCTCTTCCACGCAACAGAATAACGGGTACAACGTATATATCTAAGTAAATAAGATCAGAGGTTGGCCAATTTCTTCTACTTCGTTTGCCATACAATTGTCGACATTAATCAATTCGTTTTCCCAGTCTATTTAAGTTAACTAGCCACGATTCGGTGCACCTTGTTAGAAACAATAGCAAATACAGGTCAAAAGATACGGATGAACTCCACAAATAGCGAGGATTTCTATCGCCCACCTACTCACGAGAATAAATAAGCAGAAAGAGGAGTCAGCCAGTGAGCCCGCAGTTGCTCGCTCCTGACGTAAATTAGTCAGGATGCCCTTTCACCTCTTTATTTGCCACTTTTAATAAAACGATTAAACGAAAAACCGCGGTTACGATTGTTCTTAAAAGATTTTGTTTCCTGTTTTTTTTTTTTTTTTTTATTTTAATCGTTTTCTTATATATATATATATATATATATATATATATATATATATATATATATTTCTTCCTTTTAAACTTATTTTTTTCTTAAACTTTTCAACTTACGAATCCCGACGAATCATTAAGAAACAATTTGAAATGCGTGCTATCACTTCTTATCATTTTTTATGCAAAATCGATCGCATTATTTAAATAGATATAAATTAATTATTGACGTTATATTAAAACAATGTAATTAATAATTTATTAATAATAATTGATAATTACGTACAGAAGGATAATTAATAATTTTGTTTATCAATAATTTTATACAGAAGAATAAATTTCAATGTTTATTCTCATTAGATATATTGTACACTCGTTGCGAAATGATCGACCGACATCGTTACGTCCGTTTACATATTCCTCGTCGTCGTCTATTATTGCTGGGGTTCTATGATATTTGAACGCGCTCGAATATCACTAGCTTTGTTATTGCTTTTCATTTGGAAATCAAATCTTGACAAAAATAATACTTCCTAAAAGATTATTGTTCGTATTGACATTTGATTAGAATTCTCTCTCTCTCTCTCTCTCTCTCTCTCTATATATATATATATATATATATAAAATTGATGTAATTTCACAATAAACCTATTTGTTTTCGTATAACACGGTGGTGTATCGATTGCTGACAAAACTAATTGTGAGCTATTTTCACACTAAAGGCAGATAACGATTTATATTTAGTCCATAGCACGTTAATTCAAATAAAAACATCCGTGATATTGCTCTATACGACGTAATAAATTTATAGACATTTTATTGATATAAAGAAAAAAAAAAAAAAAAGAAAAACAAATAATAAAAATTAATCGCACATACAAAAAGGATTATCCGAGGTATGTAAATCATTGAGGTAAATCAGACAGACTGTAGTAACAGTAAGCATTTATTATGCATTCTCAATCGTTTTGACAGTTCAAACAGAGAAGAACACAGCGAAATCGTAACTAGTTTAGACTACGAAGTCACGCCAAGACAACAGAAGTCTCTCTACAATTAATTGGAATTAGACGCTCGACAGTACAGTACCTATTTTAACTTAATAGTTTTGATCTTTACGTTCCTAACTTTCTCGATAACTTCTCACCCACAAGAGACAGACAGACAGACAGATAGAGAGAGAGAGAGAGAGAGAGAGAGAGAGAGAGAGAGAGAGAGAGAGAGAGAACGCGTGAGAGTGAGACAAAGATATATGGGAATAATTCTTAAAATCGTTGCTTGAATTATAATGAATCACGTCGCGTTAATTGAATTTTATTCTCGTGTGTATTCGCATACATATGTGTGTGTGTGTGTGTATGTGTGTCCACATATATAAACGCACCAATACCAACAATGCGCACACTTAATCATTGAAAATCCCGTTTCTTAAGGTAATAAATGATTCTTCCGACATCTTATATTTCTTTTCTTCTTAGGGCCGTAATACTCTTCCAGTTTTTTTTATATACACAGTTGAGTAACTTGGCTGGTAATGAAGTCTTCCATAATGTTAAGAGCATTAAATTGGATTAGCAAGAGATCAGCAGGAAAGTGGACGACGAGTTTCGAAATAATGAACAATAATCGTTTTTCTCTCTGATTCTCTTATACTTCGCATAGTTTCTTCCCTCCCAAGAACAGTTGCGAAAGAATTTTCTTTTCTTGTCTCAATCAACAATCTTATACAATATTAAGAGAATGGGTAAATAAAGTTTGCGAACGGAACCGCGCAATTTAACAAATAAACATTTGGATGTTTTTAAAAGAAAATGAAAGAAATGTCGTCGATTTGTTCCTTAGAGAGAGGAGAGAAAGAGAAAGAGAGAGAGAGAGAGAGAGAGATAAAGCTTGTTTGCCACTGATTCGTGTAAACGTGACCGAGTATTTTGAAACGCGTTTCCATAGAGACTAAAGAAAATTTCGTAGGACCAAAAGGACGTTCGAGAAAGCTTTTTCGAGTTAACTCGAGCGGATTCGGCAAAAGAGGTCAGCAGCCGTGCGTTGATTTCTCGGTAAAGGGAAGTCTTTGAATATTCCTTTTTCTCCCTTTCTCCCTTCTTCTCTTTCTCTCTTTCTTTCTTTCTCTTTCTCTCCTGTGCTTTTTTTTGTTTTCGTTGTTGTTGCTGTCGTTGTTTTTTCCCTTCTTTTCTTCCACTTTATCTTTTATACATAAATCGTGAAAAAGAGCGAGCCGAAAGCGCGCGCGTGTGTGCAAGAATTCTTTTTTTTTTTTTTCAACGTTGATCGTACAGCTGTCATGCGAGAGTTGTAGGAAGAACGTAAAGGAAAAAAAAAAATAAAAAAAGAGTAAGAAGAAGCAAAGCGAAAAAGAAAGTTTCTTCGTAAAGGAAAAAAAAAAAAAAGGAAAAATGATTCGTTACACATCGAAAATATTAAACGAAACATCGTAACGCCAAGATTTATTTTAGATCGAAATTCTGATAAAAAATTGCGTCGGTCCTATTAATCATCGAGCTAAAACTATACCGACAAAATTACACTGCAATTAAGTGGAAAACTATATTACGTGCTCGGCTACCTCAGCCCGCTTACGCTTTATAATTATGTATAGCGCGTTATTAACGATTGGTAGTTGCGTACGGTAGTCGGCACGTGCGTGTAACTCTAACGCGTTCACGGCATCAATATACATCTCGTATTAATAACCGTTCTATCTATTAACTTCAGTAATAGATCAGAATTTAGAAATAGGACCCCTATTGATTTTAATTTAGATCATGTTTCATCCGATGATTCAATAAAGAGACATGAAATAAAATAAATAAAAGAGGATAATATAATACCGTCTTTGTTTTTTTTTTTTTATTCTTCTTATTTTATTATACCTCCAAGACGGTATTATATTATCCTCTTTTATTTATTTTATTTCAGAAAGATATTGAGTATAGTAGATCTTTTTGAAGAAATGAATTTTTTAGAATATTTTTCAATATGACGATGCATAACCAGTTTTACACTCCGTGAGAATATACGAATCCGTAACAATGTAGTAATTATTTTGTACGAATTTTCCATTCGT
>OU427001.1:4043290-4120790 GCA_911387935.1 Dolichovespula saxonica
AATTCGTACAAGTAGATGAAATACGTTCACTACTTCGTATGTAATATTTAAACGCTACATTAATCCCAGTTACGTGCATTATCTCATTCGTATAATTTTTCCAAAAAAAAAAGTAAATTCAATTCATTCGTAAAATTATCGAATAAATTTCCCTCCTTCCTCCCCTCACCTTCCCACTTACCCATAAAAAAGAAAAGTGCCTATTACGAATATAATTAATTACATTAATGATAATTATATTTAGGTATTTTTCTATTCTCTATGTAATTTTATTAAAAATATATTACGTATGTTGTCTTACGTAAATGTTCAATCGGGACATTAAAATTTCTACGTAAGAACGTAAATCGTTCTCAAGATAAACCATGACTCAAAGTTTTATTCACGGAGTAAGAAATCCGCAAGGATCTTTGCAGCAGTAAGCAAACTCTAAATCGATCACAACTTTTAAAAGAAGTTATTACATTACGTTCTAACATACTGCACATTTGTAACATCAAATACTATCGTATCATTCTGCTTGAATTCATCGATAACAATGAAAATTCATAACCAGGCAATATATATAGAAATGGTTATAGGATATAGCCATCATTTTAATATCCCTCTCGCGATAAGATTACTCGTTAAGTTGGTCGGTCGTTCGCAGTATTAGGGTGACTGTAAAAAAGTGAAATTAACCTTTTCTCGATGATAAGAAATCAGTCAGAAATCGTGAATGAGTGATAGAAAGAGAGATAGAGAGATAGAGAGAAGAAGAGAGAAGAGATGGAGAGAAATTGATAGAAAGAGATAGAAATATATATATATATATATATATATATATATATATATACATATATAGAGAGAGATAGAGAGAGATAGATAGAGATCAAGATAGAGATAGAGAAAGAGAGAGAGAGAGAGAGAAAGAGAGGAGGAAAGAAAACGTGCTAACAAAAAATATAAAACCGATCGGTCCGCAGGGATGTTTGGAGAATCGTGGCTCCCCTGGGAGGAGCGGCGGGGCAGCAGGAGGAGGAGGAGGAGGAGGAGGAGGAGAAGCAGGAGGAGGAGGAGGTTCACGGGGTAACGGGTGTGATTCAGGAGAGTCGCAGTCGCAGCCATCTCGCGGAGGACGTCATGGAGCCTCGGAGAGTTCTTCGTCGAAGGACGGTGACCTGCTTTCGCATGCGGCTTCCGCTTTACGTAGACTACACTTCAAATCCGCTGGTGGAAGTCGTAGTTGTCGTACGGTGCCAAAGGTCGTGGTCATGGGTTCCAGTACAGCATCTGAGACCACGATCAACACCAGTACTGACAGCGCCAACACTATGGTCACTATGGTGAGACAATTGTTTTTCTTTTTTTTCTTTTTCGTCTTCTTTTTCTTTTTTTTTATTATTTCTATCATTTATTCAATCAATGGGAACAATGAGTATTCTAATTAATAATATCGAATTTAGTTTTAGTCCCTGTACGATTTATTAAATAATAATAATAATAATAATAATAATAATAATAATAATAATAATAATTATTATTATTATTATTATTATTTTTTTTTTTTAAATGAATATCTTTATTACATTAACCAATTCTTATTATTATATTTGAATATTAATAATTATGTTTTCTTAAATCCTAACGATAAATTTATCATTGAACGCTCGATGAGTCAGGATAGTACCCGTCGAAAATAACGTGACTAACTCTAACATAAGTGTCTTATCCCCACTTTCCTTCACTTTATCCAATTCCGTATTTTATGCTTTATCAAGTTCCGTTCTAAGAGCTTAAATTACCTACAGTGCAGATTCCTTTCTCAATATCGTCCCGTAACAATTAATAGTAATTAATAATAATAATGGAAATGGAACAATATATATAATAATAATATATACATATGTAGGTTACGCTTAATAACGAATAATAATAAGGATTATCGATCATTTAAACCTTTTGAAAATATCTTTCTACTTTCGCACAATAATATGACGAAATTTATAAAATTCAATCGATGTGTATCGATGGAAATTTCGTAAATGGTCGGATCTAACAAAGGCATAATTCCTTCGAGAGGAATACCAACCGATCGAAGCGCAATTGGACCAATTTAGAACTTTTCAATAATCGTATTCGTTTCGAAAGTTTCCTATTCCATGGTAAGGTAGAATTGGAAATTTTGATAAATCAATTTCTTCGTTCGATCGTTGATCGAAACAGATTTTGTAAATGTTACGTCGAATTTAGTTTCTACTACTTTCAGTAGTATGAATATTGAACGATTGCTAAACATTAATTGTCCTGTATCATTGTTCACAAATGCATACGCATTAAATACAATTGCTTTTTTTTTGCTCGAAAGATTCAGAACAATTGCAAAGAATCAGAACGAAAAAGATTATTATTATTATTATTATTATTACTATGCATAGATGTTTTTTAATGAATGCCAAGGTGCATTTAATGAAAGTTTTTCTCGTAAAACGAATTAAAAGGAATTAGAACTCTTTAGATTATTATTATTATTATTATTATTATTATTATTATTATTATTATTATTATTATTATTACTATTATTATACATATATGTTTCTTCTCGAGTGCCAAGGTACCCGGTCCTATTTCCGGCATTTGTGAAGACAAATTCAACACAAAGAGATCTTATGAGAATTTATGTAATTCTGTGTAATGAGAAGAGGAATATTGTTATTAAAGTGAAAACTAAATAAATGATTTGGGTCATCGTGGTGCTAAGATATGGATTAATTATTACTATTATTATTGCGATAGACTTAACGGAGTAGAGGTCGCACGATATATAATTCTGGGATTTTAATTTGTCTGAAAATATAGTTTCGAATTATCGTATCTTTATCTCGAAATTTTCTATATCTCCTTTTTTATTTTTTTATTTTTTCCTTTTTCTTTTGGAATATTTTTACTAATTATTTATTTTCGTTATATTTAGAATATTTGAACGATTGTAGATATTTAAGTCTAAAGTCGGAATTTTTTTTTTCTTTTTTTTTTAATTTTTAATTATCATGTTTATTGCTCGACGGTTCAGAGAGAGAGAGAGAGAGGGAGAGAGAGAGAGATTATTTTAGTCCACTGAGCTATCCAGGCTCTTAAGCCAACCTTCTCACGAGTGTCTATTTAAATTAGAATAGAGATACTCGTCCCCGTAGTAATAAAGTTACAAGTATAGTTTATACTTGCGTTTATACCAAGCTATATTGCCAGAAAGACCACTGCAAAGGACTAACATCGAATGGTTTATTACTTCATTATTGCGAATATTCCTTTACTATCGCTTTACCATTATCTAACAACGATCCAATTGAACTTTGTTTATGATTTGATATACCTTTAATTTATGTCAGAATTTTGTGAAACAGTCGTATCCGATATAATCAGTAGAGTAAAATTCATTTGTCGTTAAAAATTCATTATCGTCGTAGAAAATTCTACGTAAAGGGAAACCAACGTAATACGTTACGGGAATGGAGGTTCGTTCGAGACACGTCATTCGCAAAATATATCTGCGTTATATCGAATAGAAACGAAATTGTATTAGCTACATAACTATAAAACTTCACAATGGTGTATACGCGATTGGATTGTACTGTTAACACGTATCTGCTATTATTTATTATTTATAACGTGGGTGTTATATGTCAAAAATTATTGAACCGCTTGAAATATTGACGCAATTATTTGATACAAATGATATAAGAGTAGTTGTCGATGAAAATTAGGGATGGATATTACTTTATCGATTTTTATTCGATTTAGAATCGTAACATTATAATGGGATAATTAAAGAGTATTGTTTCTTATTTTTCTTTTTCATTTTTTTTTTAAATATATCTTTATTACTTACACATTCGTTTTTGTTAAATTAATTTTTTACTGTAGTATTATAGAAACAAATGTTCATTCCCTATACGCGTATTGAGCGTTTCATTTATTTTTTTTATTTATTCCTTTTTTAATTTTTTGCTTTCGTTCCATCAAGCCGACCTTCCTGAAAGTTTTCTCAATAATAGTTAATGTAGTATTACTCTTAATTCTTTTTTTGATGGACGTCACTCAAAGGATCTTTTGTAAGAACCATCCTCGAAGAAATAAATTATTTTTTTTCTATTCTTAATAATTGATCTACAATTATTCTGAGATCAAAGATTTCACGGAATGTGACGTTTCAGGCGAAGAACATTTTTTTTCGAAAATCTTCAAATTTTTAAATAATAATCAAGTTTTTGTAACAAAAAAAAAAAAAGAAAAAAGTAGAAAACTTGTTTTAAAATTTTTGATCAATTTCTCATAACTCATTATCCTACAATATATTTTCTAAGATAAAATTTCAAAATTATATCTCGTGGTTCGCTTCTTGCGAGATCGTAAACGGAGATAGTCTATGCTTTGATCAAACACGAACATTGAAAGATCCTATCTTTGAAATTCTAAGGATGGTTTTGTAGTAGAGAGATATCGTAAGGCAGTTTCTTCGGGTTGTTTCATGTAATATTCAATGTACCGTCGCACTTTATTATTATGACCGTTAAGATATCCGATTGGGTACCCTACGAAACTTGTTCCAAACGGCTGACACTAACTTCTACGTTACATGGAAAACGATTCCCCAAGTCAACCGTACCTAGCCCACTAACTTAGTTTCCGTCTTTCAGAAACGTAGAATACGGTTGAATAGGGTGAAGAGGAAGAGGAGAACTAACGTAGAAATGTTGTGCCCGATTAAGGGGAAGAGCTACTCTAACGGCGTTAATTATAATCTGTTTTTATCAATTTTTTTTTTTTTGTAACTAATCAATAACCAAGTAAAAATAATCTTATATATCATTGACACTAGATTTAGTGACGTATTTTTACTGCATCCATCAATATATACTAGGATACCGGAGTAAACACACTTTATTCGTTATTATTTTTAGTTTACTTATTTTTATAATAATAATAATAATAATAGTAATAATAACAAACAAAAACAACTTTCAGTTAACGTTACTTCGAAAATTGTGATTTTGGTAATTGCAAAAGAAAATTAACATTCATTATATTTTTGGGTTTGAATGTTAAATCGCGTATATTTTCAAAGTGTTTGAAACAATAATATTACGATAAAATATCATTTGTTTGTACTGCAGTGAAGAAAAAATTCTTATTCGGATTTGAATTATACTTAGTTATAGTTTCGGTTGCACGAAAAATCGTTGTGTTACGAAATGACGAAATTTTAATGAAAATATCAGAGAAGTTAGCGTAAAGATTATCTATTTTTTGAGCACTCTGTGAAAACTAATTTTTTTATTTTATTGAATTAACTCCAAATATAATCGATTATAATATCACGTTTTAATCACCCTGTGCAAATTCCAAATCAGATACAAAATTCATTGAGATACGCGTACGCTCGATTAAAAAAATATACTTTCGAGTAACTGTACTTAAGAACGTAAAAATTCACGAAAGCTGTTACAACTTTATCAATATAACTCTGTTTAAATTTCGATGTAATATAACTTCGAGAAATGTATTTGAAATATCAGGAACAATACGAAAATTAAACAAAAAGTAAAGTACAACAATACTTTCAAACCGTATAACTTCTCAAACTTATGTACATACATACATACATACTTACTTTTTCATCATCATCTTCTTTTCTCCTAGCGTTACGTTAGACAGTGCGCGTTGAATAAATAATAAAAAGTGCTTTACAAAGAGACATGAGTATCGCACGTAACTGCATTTCCTTTCCTTTCTTTTCTCTTTTTTTTTTTGCTTTTCCTTTTTTTTTTACCATACGATCAAACCCATCTCCTTCTCATGGGTATAAAAGATAGATAGAAAGAGAGAAAGAATAAAAGAGAGAGAGAGAGAGAGAGAGAGAGAGAGAAGAAATAAGAGAATAACGATCGTAATGAAAGGTGAGCTACTACGTTCGTTGAAAGTACATAAGTGACTCGAGAGAACGTTAAAAACATAACGAAGGTGACATTCATTGTTTGCAAAATAACGACTATTCCCGGTGCTCTTGCCAGTGCTCGAATTTAGTAGCTTAAAGTTGCATGAATCAAAGAGCTGAAAGATTAAAGGGAGCATTCTATGAAATTCATTTTAAACGGATGCCGCGCGAACCGTTTTAATATTCCATGGTTACATCAGAGTGCTGTGACGCTCTGGTGAGAGAGAGAGAGAGAGGGAGAGAGAGAGAGAGTGCGGGAAAGTAAGAGTGGAAGGATGGTTAGGTGGATGGGTATTTGGTTGGTTCCTTGGTTGAGGGTTAGGGAGGGGTGGGAAGGGGTAGAGGGCCGAGGGAATTTCCTCTTATTATTACGAGCAAGAAATTAATAATTTTCCGAAAGTAGCTGTTACCTCTACCATTCCGTCTCGTTCTACCCTATACCACCCAGTCCCGTTCCACCCTCTACCACCCAGTCCCGTTCCACTCTCTACCACCTGATCCCGTTCCACTCTCTACCACCCAGTCCCGTCCCACTCCATCTCGTTTGCTCGTTCGTTCGTTCGTTCGTTCGTTCGTTCGTTCGTACGGGCAATACCCGCGAGTTTTGCTCGACGAGAATTAAACTTCCTTCTTCACGCGCATCGTCGAGAAAGCACGATCAAGTGCTCCCGATTTGATTTAATTAAACTTGGGTAGTAAATTTCTACGCCGTTTTCTCGTAAAACGGTAGAGAGCCTAAGCATCGATCCTTAAGGATTTCACTTCGTTATACTACGTATTCTCGAATCTTTATATATATGTAAGCGACGGCGTAAACCGTCACCGTTGAATGACCATTTTAAAATTATGAATGATAATTGTTGAGAGATTTTCAATCTGTATTAGAAAATTTTATCATCGATTGAATTGTTTTTACGCGAGACAGATATATGATTCTTTACGATATTCGTTAGAAAATATATATTAAGAGCTATTAATTTTAATATTACGAGATATTATGTTTTATTATTAATCGTTATTATAACGCCTCCTAGATATAATTCATTGATTAATTAAATCGAATATTTGAAGGTAGGACGTGGTATTATAATAAATTACTTTATTGTATTACGATATGTCCGTGACATATAATAATGATCGATTGATTTCTTTCATAATTAATTAAAATATAATGTAAAAAGTGATGAAGTACCATAACTGTTCGATTATCAATCATATTCACATTATACGGGTTAGAGTATTAACAAAAATATATTTTTTAACCTGACTCTTCCATTATGAAAATCTCTATCATAACACAAATGAACGCTGCTTTGTTTATAATGGTTCCAAAAAAAGAAACAGTAATACTTTTAACGCCCTCCTCCCTCTTCTCCTTCCGTGAATATGTAAGTCGTTCACTGATCATTTTTCAATAGAACAATAGTTCGATTTATGGTGTTTCTGAAATAATATTTGAATCATATCAGATATTTCTTGCAGGTTACAAACGAACTTTCGTTAACTCGCATTAATGTATTACATTTATCTTATTTCGCGATAATAACAACAAAAAAAAAAAGAAATTGATATATCGCGATAACGTAGGGATATTTTTAAAAATACTTTAAAATATACTTTTTTTAATCGGTCAATAAAAGTATCAAAACTTTGTTGTTAATAACAAAGCGGACGATACGATAAATACGTCTATTATTTTTTGATCTTTTGGATCGCTCTTGAAGAAAATGGAACGACACAGTAGGTTCGCGAAAGGAGATGAAATTTTCTTTAGTTATCGATCGAAACGAGAGATAAATTGCAGTAAAGATTTTCAATGAATTTTTATTAATGGTAAGTTAAAACTAACGATCGTTGCAGGTGACGACAACGGACGGAGAACAACCGGACGACAGTTTTGACTTGATAGACGTACCACCGGAAATGTCGCCGCCACCTGTCGCGCCAACGTCGAAGGACACGCAAAGCAATTCCTCTGGCACGCAACAAATCATTCTTCCATCGGAGAAAGTTGATTCCAATCACGTAGAACATAATTCGAAAAGCACGGTCAACGTACAATCCAGCAGCACTGCCCAGCACGGTGCCACATCGCCGATTTCTGATATCGTAGACGACACGAGCGCACCCCCGCCCACCCCTATGATTGGAGCTCATCAAGAGTGCAGGTTCACTTTTATTAGCGGTAGAACACCACCCCTTCCCGATTTAAGGGCATCCGAATTATTCAGGTAAGTATTCGCTCCTATTTTATATCTACGATATTCTTTTGCAAATAATATTCTAGTTTATTTTACCATTGTTTATTTCTATTTTTTTAAGCATTATGTATATATATATAAATGAATGATCGATATATATATATATATATATATATATATATATATATATATAAATGAATGTTCGAGACGCGTACTTTCCTATAATCGCATCAAATGGATCCAATTTAGTTTATTTTCTTAATGGATCGTACAGATGATTCTATTTTTGAGTTACTCGTGAATGAACTAATGAACATTGGCTGTTTACGACCGTCTATGTCTGTCCAGTTTGTGGTCAGAATACCTAACTCTAAGGAGTTAGAACTTGGTCGACGTGTATGTTGCCATTCGCTCGCTTCAACGAGGAGACGTTCCGATAAATACGTCTCGATGTTGTCCCTACTTCTCTCAGAGACATAAGAGCAGAAACGGCGCTAGCTCCCGTTGGTTATCAAATTTAATGAGATAACTTTGTTCTAACGTACTCGCGTTAAATACGTTTGAACATTTCGTATTAATCAAAAGAATAAAATATAAATTTTACAAACTACATATATTGAATATATCCTATTAAAATGACCATACTAAATCATTTAATTTTACATTAAAAATTTAGTTTCATCTTGTCAGCTATCTATCAACGCTCTGAAAATGTTAAATATTTTACTATTTGAAAGAAAGAAATTTTATCGGGAATTCCTGAATAGAATTTTGCGAGAAAGAAAAATCACCCTTGGAAAAAATCATCCTACGAGAATACGTGCAATTCGATTGAATTATATAAAATATTATCTCTAATATTGCAACGCGGCAACACGTTTGAAGAGATAACAACGATCTCCATATTTTGTAACAGAGAAAAAGAAAGGAAAAAAATATTTTTTCATCCATAAAAATTTATTTCTATCGTCGAAGATAATCAAAATAATTCCACTTCCAGTTTTAATTGACTCGCCCGTTATATCATGGTATTATAAGAAACGTATATTACACAATTATATATATGTGTGTGTGTGTGTTAAAAAATCGAAGTATAACATATGTGTGACACATATAATTGTATGTATAATATAGATTGAGAGTAAAATGGAGGCTCAATTAGTTGGATTTTCGTGGCTCGTTACGCGAGCTTGCTTTGGTCGAAATAATAGAAGCAATTTAATTGCGGGAGAACTAGTTTTGCCGGGTCGAAATCCACCCGTAAAACCTCGCAGAAAGAACGTTATAGAGATAGAGATAGTGAGACCAGGATAAAACGAGATTAGCAGGCGTAAGAAAGGACGTATATTTTGCTTGAACTTTTGATCCCCTTATCGGATCGAAATGAAATTTATCGAGAAAATTTCAACTAGGAAAGGAGAATACTAATGCGCAATTCCTCGAAAAAGTATTTCCACGTTATTTAATATAAAATAATTTCATATAATTTCATAGAAAAGATTTTACCTTGTTCAACGAATATCGAAAATAACCTTATGTTATGTGAGATATATCGATAATTAGAAAAAAAAGAAAAAGAAGAAAGAAAAAATATAATTTTTGTTTCCAATAGCAATTGAATAGATGAAATAAATTTTTTATACATTTTTATCAAATGCATTTATATAGAATTAATATATGCACATTTTGTAGATCTGTTCGGTCCGATGCATATTTTATAAATATCATGTGAAAATCTACCGATTCTAAAACGAGTTATAATCATGTGAATATTTATAAAATTGCTAATATATCGTAAAAATCAAGGTTTCAGTAGAATTTTAAAATAAACGTTGGATAAACGTAACTCGCTCCAGGATTGGTCAATTTTCTTTCTGATATTTATAATATGCACATAATGTAATCAGATCAGCAAAAAAAAATATATATATATAAATATATATTCGTAAAAATTATTTTACATGTTTCATAGAAATTAAAATTACTTCTTCGTTTTTATTTTAAATTACTCCATATCTGTTCGAAAAATTGAAATCTTTTGTTTCGAATAATAAAATCATTCGACGGTTAAAAATAAAAGGCAAATTTTTTAATCGACCTATTTTATATTATCGTAATAATTTATTTGCCTTGTAAAATCTGTTGAAAATTTATTATAGTACTCCGGTGAGAGGCTCGGTGGATGCTGGACAACCTGATCCAAGTCAGATAAACTCGATGCTAACATTGATGACCACCAAACAGAAACAAAATGAGAAGGGTGCCTCGGTAAACATTAATTCTAATCACACGTCAATAATCAAGATTACGGAACCAAGCGAGAAAAACTCCAACGAAGCGAAACACCCAGCTGGACAAAAAAAGCCGAATATCAATGTTACGACAAATCCATTGGATATTTCTTTGGTCGGCGGTCAACAAACATCATGTAACGCACAGACTCCGACTGGTACTACGAATAGAGGTCGAGGAAGATCGGCGCCAGGTGAGAAAACAGATTTTACAATATTTAACGAGATATATTTATCTCTTCGTGTTCGTTGGTTAATACAAATACAATATTATTACGAGAAATACGTGACTGATAAAGATATTTTTCAACGATCATCTTTTAAAGTTACATTTTTGATATTATTATATATATATATATACTTTTTTTTCTTGTGTTTTTTTTTTCAAGTCAAACATGTTACACGCAGGTATTATAGTGATATTAAATATTTACATTGTCGTTATGGATAGTCGATTAGAATTTTTCAAAAGTTCGAGAACAATTTATATTACGGGACAATTTGACGGATCGACAAATGTGTTATTTTAACGCGTTCGCCTTGCGATTATAATTATTTATTAACTAAAACCATTTATCTTTCTTTTTTCTTTACTTATTTTTTGTTTAATTTTTTTTTTTAAATTCTTTTCGTTAATACTTTCTTTTAATTCGATTCAATCTAGACGGAATAAAAAATATACCGTTCGAGATTACGCGTTCGTCGATCCGTTAGAATGCCTTAACTTGCAATAAATTTTCAATATTCTCAAAAGTTCTTCATGAGTTAATAAAAAGAAAGTTTAATTTTAAAAGTTCTTTATTATATACATACATATATATATATATATATATATATATATATATATATATATATAATGTAGATTCAAGTGTATAAGGTATTTGATTTAAATCAAAAAAAAGGAAACTTAACTCAACTTATCGAAGCAATCGAAATAATTTCACGTGAATAAACCTTCCTTATATTAGCAATTCATTATTATTGTATGAAGAATGAGTGATACCGGTCGAAGGGAGCGCGTAATTGGAAGTAAAAGATAATTTAAACGAATTCGCATACTCGTTACGTTCATTGTAAGCGAGGAAAAGAATCCACAATCGTACACGTTGAGACTGTCGTGGTCGGTATTTCGTTTTAAGGGTGCACTAAAAGAGAGAAAGAGAGAGAGAGAGAGAGAGAGAGAGAGAGAGAGGGTTATTTAAAGGCTTCTACGTTGAACTGAAAGTTCTCTCGAGTTACGGGATAACGGATAATTGACGTTCCCTTGTATAAAGCAAGTGATGCCTTGTTCTCGACATAATCTAATACGGTCCATTTCGTTGGTCCAAGAGTTTATATACATACATACATACATACATACATATATATATATATATGTGTGTGTGTGTGTGTGTGTATATATCAATACTGAAATATATATATACGTTTGAAGCCGACGATACCTCTAGAATCTCTCAGAGCTTTTCTAACGCGATTAGTTCTATCGTTTCACGTATACCTTGAAGCTCTTCCACAAATTTAGTTCTACCTTAGACCTCGATATATTTTCCTCTTTAGTTCGAAGGCGAAGAGAGATTCGAATTACCTCGCGTTCCCTTCGAAAAGGAAGAAATAGTATATATTCACGGAGCAAGAGAAAACGAAAAAATAAAGAAAAGAAAAAGGAAAGAAATGAAGAACTATAATATAAACTTGTCGAATGTTAATCGATGACAAATTACAAAGTAATTTATTCCCTATTAATCTTCCTTTCTTTATTTTTTTTTTTTTATTTTATCTTTTTTTTCTAGTAAACGAATCGCATTTACTACTTTTCCCTCGTGTTATTAATGATCTCGGTGAATTGACTTAAAGAGTTATTAGCGAGTGCCACGCGGTGGTGATTTATATCGTAGGATTATTTTCCCTTAAACTCGATCGGGTCGTACATTTTTTATTCTCGTTAGAGAGGGTAATATTATTATTATTATTATTATTATTATCATTATTATCCTTACTATTATTATTACTACTTTGTCGGGCGGATGCGAACGTTGCCTTACATATATTATTGTATGCTTACGTAAAGGGTTTGAATTGAACGACTGATTCAAGAAAAAATAAAAAATAAAAGAAAGAGGAAAGAAAAGTTTCGCTTTAGCTTCGAGATATCGAACACTCGCTCTTCTTCAAAGAAAGATCAATTGTCTGACGAAACGATAATTTCACGATCGTTAGCTAAGTCGTACGGACTTTCCGATAGAAAAGTTCGTGATCATTCTTTGGAAAATGGAATGATGAAAAGTCTTCAACGCCTTTCCCGTGAACTTTCTTCTTTGAAACGGACAACAACTGAAACGAAGGATGCTTTTGAATCCATCGTTATTCGTTGGAATTCATTTGCCCGGCATAAATCACCACCGTTATTATTACTTCGGTACTTTTTATGCGAACATCGATATCCCAGTTTTCTTTCCTTCTCTAAAAATCAAATCAAATTACAGGGAGAGAGAGAGAGAGAGAGAGAGAGAGAGAGAGAGAGACAGACAGAAACTTGCAAAAGCATCCTGTATACACATGATACAAAGTATCGTCGATATCTTGATAAATATGAACCAATTCGAAAATACGGATTTTATAATAATCGTACGGATATTGCAACTCGTTATATACGTTAATCAATTTTTTAAATTAAATGCGAAATAGATTCTAACAAGAAGGGATGAGGGACGATCGTTTTCGTGATATATATATATATATATATATATATCTAACAAGACGATATAATAAACTCATAATAACAATATAATAAATTTTATTGACTTTTATTTAACGACTCGGTCGATAATAATTAATTAATCAAAGAATAAAGAAAAGAACAAAAATATCTAATCCCGTCGACAACATACATTAGCTGCATATCAATTTTTCAATTACACAACACTTTTAATATCGTACTATAATTTAATTAATATTATAATGTTAATAAATAAATAAATAAATATATATATATGTATATATGTATATATGTTCCAAAAGACAATAATTTCTCTTTATTCGGATATCAAAATACTTAAATCTTTAATTCGTCCATTAGGACAGTATTTGTCAAGTAATCGACGATACTTAAGTATTTACTATTTTCCAATGTATCAATCCCCAGTTTAATTTCGGACATAGGTGGATCGAGTCGGAATGGGGAGGGGCGTGGCGGTGAGGGGAGGGGTTCGTGTAATTTGGGGTGTAGGTACGGGGGAATTGAGGGACGAGAGAGCTGCCGCGATAAAACTTTAAATAAAGATCGATCACCCGTGCGAGAAAAGTCGTTAAGTCGTCGAAAAGGGATCTCTAAGGAAATGAATTGATGTTCTTTTCTTTCAGAGTCTCATCCCCTCGTTTCAACCATTCATTCATGGGTCAAGCTCTTTTTCCCGTTTTGCGCAATAGGTATACTAATACACGCACACGTACGCGCGCGCGTGCGCGCGCGCGCGCTCTCGCTCGCTCGCTCGCTCACTTCGATACACAGAGACGCACAGAAGCAGTCCAAAGTTTGTGGACATAAAAATACACCTTAATTATCCCCTACCAGTATCAAAAAGAGAAAGAAAAAGAGATTGAGAAGGAGAGAGATGAGAGAGCTAAAGAGAGCTAAAGGGAGAGAGAGAGAGAGAGAGAGAGGGAGAGAGAGAAAGAGATATGTAAAGACAGATCTATATGTATGAGGGGATAGGGAGAGAGAGAGGGGATTAAAAAAGGGGTTGGCAGAAAAAAAGTTGAGGAATACGAGTGAGAAAATAAATGAGGACTCGACAAAATTTAAAAGAATATATAATTTATCTTAAATAAATCAACGGGAATTTCATTCGTTTCTATTTTTTACATTTTCTCGTCGATTTTCTCTCTCTCTCTCTCTCTTTCTCTCTCTCTTTCTCTATCTCTTTCTCTCTCTCTTTCTCTGTGTTTCTCTCTTTCTCTTTTCGATGGTAGCGCGACGTTTGATTCGCGTGTACTGCAATAATTGCGCTTGGAGCTTTCTTTTCCCTTCGTTTCCAATCGTTTCTTTTTTTCTTTCCTTTTTCTGTCTTTTTTATTTATTTATTTATTATTTTGTTAAGTTTTCTTTTCCTCTTCCGACTTTTCTGTTCTATTCTTTTCTTCGTTTTTATTTAACGATTTTCATTTTCTACCCGTTCATTGTGTCGTACCGCCTGATCTCACAAAAGAGGATGGATGAAGGGACACCCGTATGTCTTTTAACCGTAATTATAGAGAATAATTAGGAAATTTCGATGACAATACGATTATGGCGTATAACCGACAAAACTCAACGGAGTTTCGAGCGCGATCAAAGTTTTCATACTTTGTTACATAGATCGAACTTCGCATAATCTGTTGGTTGAGTACTAACTTCGTCGATATATGTAAGTATGTAACTAGATAAGTTTTGCCGAAGTTGAATTGAAAGAGACAACGACCGCGACGGGCGCGGGCCCTTGTCTCTCGCAAACTTTACGACGAAAACTTTCAAACGGAGTAATCATTAACGTCACGATCCAAGAGAGTTTATCAATGTTTAATGTTCTCTCGCGTACAATGCCGTCTTAAATTTTGATGATAATAACAATAAAAAGAGAAGAAAAGGAAAGAAAAAAAAAAAAAACAGAATTTTTTCTCGCGACATTCATTTAACTCGGAGATTTATTAAGAAAAAGACATACGTACGTACTGACCCGTCCCGTTTTTTTAATTAATCGTTTGCCGCATTGACGCAGAACAACCAGCCAGCTCTTTCACGCACATCGATCGGCAATGAGTCACAAACACACACATTTTCACATCTTTATTCCTTCTCTTTCACATTTCTCGATCAAGACGTTCGAGCGTTTTCTTTTTTTTTTTATTCTTTCTTTTTCTTAATTCTTTTCTTCCTTTTTTTTATTTCTCTTTTTCTTTTCTTTCTCCTTCGTCATTATTCGCCACACAACACACACACACACACACACACTCAGACAGACAGACAGCTAACAAAATACACACACGCGCACACGACGCAAGAATATACACGAATAGAACGTATAATGTGTAGTATACGACACTATCGATATATTCTCGAAGTAACGTGATCGCAATGGAAACCAATAATTTCACGATACTATGTCGATCCTTCGACAAATACAAACGCGAATTTCACGATCAGTTTACTTTTTTCTATCATACATACGTGTAAAACCTACAATCCTGTATATTCCTCTAATCCATTTTTTTTTCTATATTCATATTTTCCAACTATTTGCTTGTCTTCTTTTCCCTTCCTCTGTCTCTCTCTCTCTCTCTCTCCTTCTATTTCTCTCTATTTCTCTCTCTCTCTCTCTCTCTCTCTCTCTCTCTCGCACATTTTCGTATAACAAAGTCGTTTAGTTTCGCTGAGACCAAAAGTTTCCTCCTCGACATTGCACCCATGACTCTCGTTGAACTTTCCTTACCTAGATTACCATCTGTGGTGTGTCTGTGTATCATAGTCACTCCAACCATATTTCTATTTTCTTAAATCGAGAAACAAGAAGGTACAATAAAAGAAGCCGTAAATTTGTACCACGGACAAACAAAATTCGTCGATAGTGGTAGAAAAAGAAAAAAAAAAAGGAAAAAGAAAAAGAAACGAAAAATAGAGAAGGAAAGAAAAGAAAAGGAAAGAAAATAAAAATAAAAATAAAAAGAGCAAAATAATGATACCGGGACGAATGTAATTGATTATTACAAATTACAAACACACACTTACATTCACACATGTACGTACATGATGCATCGTTAACGCACACGCGTGTTAAACCTAACGACAAACGCAAATAATTTGTCATCGTCGTCGTCATCATAATCATTATCATCATCATCATCATCATCATCATCATTATTATTTTTATTATTATTATTATTATTATTATTATTATTATATATTTATCATTATTATTGTTATTATTATTTTTATTTTTATTATTATTGTTGTTGTTGTTGTTGTTGTTGTTATTGTTATTTTTAATGTTATATTGTTGTTGCCTCCGTTAGCAGAGTGTATTTTGAATGTAACCCGTCTATATTTTCACACGGAGATTGTGTTTCACAGAAGAACGGCATTGTCGCTCACTGCCTTTTGATGTTTTCTCTTGATGTTGAGATAACCAGAATCGTAGCTAGAAGATAACGGCGGACCTTAAGACGAATTTTTTCTTTTACATTCGGAGATTGGCCTGATTGGCAATAAGAAACGAGTGAGCCATTTTTACATTCTTTTTCATAATTTTTTATTTATTTTTTTTTTGGGGAGGGAGAGGGAATGGGACGGGGGTATTTTATTTCTTTTTATTTTTATTTCGTTTTCGTTTGATTTCTTCGTTTTTCCTTTTATTTTTTTCATTTTTTCATTCTCATGCTCTCATCATTGTTAGAATCGTATCGATAGTAACTCGAGTATACATACGTATGTATATGTAATAAATACGTAAGAGATACTAGATACTCGAGTGATATAACTTTTCTTATTTATGCTCTTCTTTTTTTTTTCTTCTTATTCTTCTTCTACTTCTTAACTCATAGCTTTTCGCTTACGTAGCGTTTTATACGTCAAAGGACATAAAGTTCAATTTTCGTCTCGAGCGCCCGTCATTTGTATATAGCTACGCTACTGTTGATGGTAGAAAGATATAAAAAAAAAAAAAAAATAAAAAAATAAAAAGAAAAAGAAAAATAAATTTCAAAGAAATTTTAATAAAAATTAATATGTGCTTGCAAGTCTTCATAAAGGCACACACATACGAATACACACAGACACACATACGCTACACGCTTCGTCTCTAGCGACAGTACTAAGATGATATTAATAAATGTCAGTCGATATCCGACAAAGCGGAGAAAGTTCTCGGACCTCGAAATAATAATCGAAATGAATTAAAATCACGAGAACGTTCTCCGACGATAAACTTTCTCGAGAATATCGTTTATCTTTTAATTTGTCCTATACTTTGTAACATTTCTTGGTGAATAACATTCGTATTCCCACAAATTAGTAATAGTCGATGTAGAGAGGAAAAAGGTCTGAAGATTCACGAGCAACAAAGTGCACTTTGTACCGCAATATATCGGATAGATATGACGCAATTTTTTATTATTTTTTTTTATTTATTTCAACCCATCTTTTAGTACGGTCTCTCTAATATTTTTATACTTTTCATCCTCCTTATTTTTGCTCTTTCCGTCGCAAGAAAATATTCTCGAGAATAATTCCAAAAGATATGTACTCTCGCAAGAATTTTTATGTCACCACTTGCAACACGTTATGGCGGAATTGTCGTCGCGCGAAACAGGAGAAACGAGAAAAAGAAAGAAAGAAATAAAAAAAAAAAGAAAATAGAAAAGACGAAAACCCAAAATAAAAACATATAAAAAAAACTCGAGCTAAGAAATGAGGGTCGCATTATTTTTCGTTTGAGTAAACGAAATGTCGTTTGCAATTCGCGATGAAAAATGGTTTCGAAGAGAACTCCCTCTTCGATGTTATTCTTTTATATTGTTAATACCTTATTGTTAGATACAGAAATGTCTTTGTATATATATATATATATATATATATATATATATATATATATATAAAATGCAGATTTTTCTCCAAAGTATACTTTAATGAATTTTTCTGATATACAAGATAGAATACTTTTCTAATAAATTTCAACTTTATCCCGAGAGAATGAATCTTGAAAACTTGACTACTTTTAAAACAAAATCCATTGTTTTCTCTCGGTAATACTCGTAATAACACTATTTCAGTTTATTGATTATTCTTAAAAGGTGTATCTCTTAAACATTCTCTACAATATTTATTTCTACTCAGTTTTATATGTATTATGCATATTCATCCAAGAAGAAAATTTTCAATGAATCTTTATCGTAAAATATAATGAACGAAATGAAACGTTTTTAAATAAATACCCGTTAGTCGTCGTACGACGATTTTCGACGAATACGAATCAAACAAATGGATTCTCAAATTTCGCGCTTGGCAGTTCCGCTAGAATGACACAATTCTTTGCTTCTCAACGTCTCTCGCATAAGGATTCTCCGTTAACGTGCGAAAAACGCCGGAGATAAAACTAGTCTCGCTACGATTCGTTCTACCTCGTAAAAAAATCCTCGAGCTCCTCTTATCGTACGGCACTCTCTCTCCCTCTCTCTCTCTCTCTCCCTTCGTAACTTTCGTTTAAAAGCAAGCTGCCCAGAATAGTGCAAGCAAAGGGGGTGAGAGGGGGAACGAGATGGTGACGAGGAACTAGAGAGAAAAAAAAAAAAGAATAGAAAAGATGAAAAAAGAGAGGGAGAGTAGAAAAAGAAAATAAAGAAAAAAAAAAAATAAGAGAGAAAATCTCGCAGGGTAACGGGAAGTCCTTTACTACGAGAGACAGCTTTTTTTTCTTCTCACATGCGACACGCATATATATATATATATATATATATATATATATATATATATATACGCGCGCGCGCAGCACAGCACACAGATTTCCGCACAAATCTAACGAAATGTTTATTTTTTCTTTTTGCTGATTTTTTGAAATATCGATGCAAAACGGTGCAAACGAAAAAAAAACGACAACGTCAAAAAAATAAAAAAAAATAAAAATAAAAAAAAATAACAACAATAACAACAACAACAACAACAACTACAACTACAACTACAACTACAACTAAAACTACTACTACTACTACTACTACTACTACTACTACTACTACTACTACTACTACTACTACTACAACAATAAAAAAGGAGGAAGCGCTGGTGGAACAAAGAGAACGACCCAAGCTACGATCGTGGTCCAACAACCGTCCCTCTCATTGGACGCGCCAGCTGCCACCATTCTTCTACATCCGGACGCGGATGCAAGAAGACGAGAGGAGAATATGAGACAATTGCTTGATGTTGCGAACACCCTCACCCTCCAGGAGATTCACGACTTCGAAATGAGGTTCGTCCTCTTCTATCCTACTCTCTATTTGACTTTTCTCTTTCTCTTGCTCTTCTATTTTTTTTTTTTTTTTTGTTGTATTTTTTCTCTTTTTTTCTTTACTCCTTCCCTTCATATCTTTCCACGTATCCCTGTACATTCTTTCATCATTTCTTTTTACCTCTTATTTTCTCTCCTTTTTTTTTCGTCGCCCTTTAATAACATACGCGCGTTTATCTCCTTGTACGCTTCAATCTCCCTCTCCTCCTCCTCCTCCTCCCCCCCCCCAAACCGCGCCCATTTTAACCTCTTCATCTTCGAAACGCTACGCTTCGCACTCCGTAATTAATCGAACGCGTTTTGTTTCAACGTGCCGATAATGAAAATGAAAGATTACGAGAAGATTACGTGGAACAGAGGAAAATTGATTGGATTTAATTGCCATGCATACATGCATACATATATACGCAAATATGTTTGTCCGGATTTAATATTACGTTCTGTATTTTCTATACTTTTGATCGATCGACGAATACCCATGGTATATTGTTTAAAACGATTCGTTTCGGTAATATCCTTGAAGATAATTTTTCTTTCGTTTTTCCTATCGAATCAAAAGTAATAATACGAAATAGTAATTATTCGATTATTTTGATTGGATTAATGATATTTACGAAAGTGGTACGTTATTTCGAATGAACGAGTCTGGTTAATTTCGCGATTATTGTCTTTCACATTGTTCTGTTCCTTTTTTTCTGTCATTTAATACGTTTAATAACACGTGTAACCTTAGAAACGTAATGCGTTGCGTTCGAGTGCGAAGGATTTATTTATTTATCAATCCAAAAAATTCCCTTCGATCATTCTATTATTCATATTTATTCAAACGAAAATCGAACGTAAAGCATATATATATATATATATATATATATATATATATATTTATATATTTATATATTTATGTACATAAATCTTGTTTAAATAACATCGAACCGAATTCAGTAGATATTTATTTATGTATTTATTTATTTATTTTTTTTTTGTTCACATGAAATGTGTACAACTTGCACCCGATTTTATTTTTTCAATTTCCGATCTTTTCAGATCTATCCAGATCTATTCAGAGCATATAAAAATTTTCAAATAGTTAGAAACTAACGACGATCGCATGTATTAAAATCGACGTAAGTTTCAATAATCCTTTAATAACACAATGGCACACGTTTTAATGCGTCCATTGGTGGGATGTAATAAAAAAGAAAAAAAAAAAAAAAGAAAAAAGAAATGTAACGAGAAAAAGAAAAGAAACCAGAAAAAAATCAAATATTAAGCTTTACCTGGTCTCTGTTCTAAAAGGCAATCTCCTTTTTTTCTCTCTCTCTCTCTCTCACTCTCTCTCTCTCTCTCTCTCTCTCTCTTTCTCTCTCTCTCTCTCTCTCTCTCTCTCTCTCTCTCTCTCTCTCTCTTTACCGCCCATTGCCAATCTACCCAATCCGTTTACCTAACCTATCCCTCCGACCCTCCCCCCGCTATCCCCAAAATACCTTCTTTCTCTTTTAAATCCACCGAACAGATATGGAAGTCCACATCACAGTCGTTCGCAGTCCGTGAAAACTCCGGGTAGCCGATCGTCCGGTCGGCCAAATTACTTGTGTCTTCCGCAGCAAAGGTCGAGGGTGGCCAGTATGCCGAACACAGGGGTCGAGGAGGAGTATTACAGGCTGAGGCATTTCAGTATTACCGGGAAAGGTGTGGTGAATAGAGGCGATTCATTGAAAAGTCGAAGATCTCGTTCCAACAATAGCGTCGCATCTAGCAACTCTAGGTGAGTCGTTAACTTCAGTCACTTCATCAAGGAGTTTTATATTATTTCTAAAACGTTTTTTTAAAAAAAAATCCCTTTGTTATTCTCCATTTCACGGCCTCGTTATATATATATACATATATATATATATATATATATATATATATATATATATATATGTATATATATATATATATATCTTTTTTAAGTTCCTTCGCATGCTCGTAAACATGTGAACGAGAATAATCTGACTCGATTCTTTCTTAGTCTCTTATCCATTTCCTTTCTTTAGAAATGATCATAACTTTGAAGTTTTTGCCTAAAGCTATAAGAATACTTAAGACGAACGAACGAACGAACGAACAATCGAATGAATGAATGAATGAGAAAGAGAGAAAGAGAGAGAGAGAGAGAGAGAGAGAGAGAGAGAGAGAGAGAGAGAGAGAAGAGAAAGAAATGTAACGAATCTCTTCGTACCAACGATAGACACTGATTGGTATGTGCGATCGATAAGGATGAGAGACTCCTGCTTACGTACTTACATACCAGTTCAGAATCGATGAAAAGAGAGGTGATACGAGCACCACAATGGAGGAATTGAAGCTCGGAGTTGGAACAAATTTTCCGAATGTTACTGGCTGACGCTGCTGACGGCGCACACCAACGTAGGAGTTACCTAAAGAGTCGATCGTCTCACTGTTCTCGGCTCGTTTCTCTAGATCGAACGCATGAATCTACGTGTGGAGTTGAGGTGACGTAGACACACGCGTTGGACCCTAGAGCATGGCCACTAAGCGTCAACGTTGAATTCTCTCCCATCGTTTCGTCGATGGTCACTCGTCTTTTTTTATCGCCCATCGACTGGACACACTACCGCTCGACGTATAGACGACCTTTCGTTATTTATTAGGACGTACGAAAGGTAGCCGTCGAAGATCTCAGGAGATTATATTTCTTCGAATATTTAAAGCATCTATAACGTGTCATTCATACAAGGTTTAACTTTCTTATAACATAACGAATTACGTTCGTGTAGTTTCATTTTGAGACCGCTTCATGTTATAGAGATAATTATGAGTATTTGTTAAAAAAAAAAAAAAAAAAAATCGATAATTAATGCGTACGTACGTATATAAGGAAGAAAGAAAAAAGATTAGATGTTTCGTTTCGAAAAAATAAGAAAGACCCGTGTTCTAAAGATTTTTAAAATAATTTTCAAAATTCTTCGAGTACAAATAAATTAAACTAAAAGAAAAAAGAAGAGGATCAGCTATCTTTTCGTAACACTTCGATTAAAAATAATAGTAAAAGTAATATGGTATGTGAATAATAATAACGATGATGAAAAGTTCAAAGAAATATGTCCACGAAAATATTTTGATTTCATGTGTTTTATCAAAGTCGCAAAAATTTTCAAGTAGTGTTATAGGAAAATTACCTGTATGCAAGTATCTTCGTTGTAACATTTACTTGTTAATATAAATACACAGAATATAAATATATCCATTGCTCATAAGGATAGATTCATAACATGAAAATTTTAATCAAATAAGACTTTGTTAGCACGTAAAACGAATTGATTCTTATAAGGGAAGATCTTGTTTTTTCTTTTTCTATCTTCGCAATGAAAATTTACTACGAGGAAGAGGAAGGGGGTAGAGTCATCAAATCACCCTTAAAGTTTTCTGATTTTCTTTTATTCTATTTTTACGACATAACTTGTTAAGTAAGGTATAGGAAAAAAAAGAAATCTTTCTAAAAATCTATCAGACTACGGAGATAAATTTTAAACAACATTTGCAATTGTAAATAGCATATACATACATACATACATACATACATACATATATATATATATATATATATATATATATATATATATATATATGTCATAGATGTGTCATCGACGAGACTCCATTGGCCATTACGGGTAGTTGAATCCTCTTTGCATTGCTATCATCGCATTTACTCGATGTGCATATTAAACATTCTAATTTTTATCAATACTCTTATTGAAAAAAAAAAGAATTGATATATAAATATGATCCATATCATTCTCGTATCATGGATACAACATACATATATACATATGTATGTTATCAACAAGCTATACAAATTTTATATCTCGTTCGTACTCTGACAGGTTTTATATTTCGTTCGTACTCTGACAGGTTTTCAAATATAATGCAATTTTTACGTGCAAAGTTTTTTATTTATTTATTTTTTTTTCTCTATCCTTATGATAGGCTAATTACAAACGAGAAAAAATAACGAATAATGAACTTTAATGATGTATATTTTCGTCAAAAAAAAAAAAGAAAAAATAAATAAATAAATGAAACGGGAGAAAAGAAATTATTCCCGACCCAACTGAGTGTACCCTACATTCCCGCTCATAAAGTTTCATTAAAATCAGAATTTCCGTATGTAGACCATTTATCCATTTAGTTAATGAAATAATTTTTTCTTTCGCTAACGACGCAAATAAATGAATGAAACTTTCTTTTGTATCATTCTATTTTGACAATAACTAATGAATCGTATGATTCATACGATTTTTAATTATACAACCACGCTCTATTTTATAATATTGTACGAATTTGTATACAAAACAAGTATTAGTTTTGGAAGGGATTATTTCGTTGGAAAGTTTGAGAGGGATCTTTGCGCGCATGTATGCGGGAACTAGATACAAACAACGACAAACCACTGTTTATAAATATTGTTTTCTTCGGATATTCGAGTCTGTTTACGGTTTAGTCGTTCAACAATCAACAAACATTCCTCTACTATCCTCCCCGTTATCAAAACCTAAACCATTTTACATGTAAAATTCTGCGAGTAAAGTGATCGAAATTCACGATATCATATAATCGTTCAATTTATAGATTTATATTATTTTTCTAATCGTCGTCAAATATATATAAATAAATAAATAAGTATATATATATATATATCATCGGTCTGTAGTTTATCTGAAACGAACCCAGGCCACGGATTAATTTTAAAATCAACATCGTCGTAATCGTGACGTTTTAACCAACAACGATTAATCGAATTGTATAAGGACACGAGTAAAATCGAAACTACGTGGATCATATGTCTGTACTATTTCTGTTTAAAAGTGAAAATCTACAAATTTGATAATCCCGAGACGTTGCTGTTTCAACAAATATATATATTTACATAATTTCATATGTTATGTATCGACATACATCTATCTGTCTATTTATATATCTGTATATGTAAATTAAACATAAATAGCGTATATGTAAATAAATTTCAAACGAGCTCATAGAAGACATAATCAATGATTTTGTGTAGGAAGGTATACGTATGTACATACACACATTTATTTACACATGTACGAATACTCGGAACGAGTGTTTGCTCGAGTAAAATATACAGATCGAAAGACGAGACAAAAGAAAAAGAAAAAGAGAGTGAGAGAGAAAGAGAGAGAGAGAGAGAGAGAGAGAGAGAGAGAGAGAGTGAAAGAGAAAGAGAGAGAGAGAAAATTGAAACGTGAATAGATCGTTCGCGTGTGTATGTACCATGCATGTAACATACGCACACGCGCTTAAAGCGTGTAGGAGTAATAGAAAGAGTACGACAAGTTGCATGATACATGTAGCTTTTGAACGATTAATTGGATTAGTTTTCTAGGAGCACGCTAATATGATTATTCGCGCGGAAAAGGAAATATTGTCCTATCTCTTCGACAATATTAATTATGTACCATTCGCTTTACCGTTTGATTGTTCGATACGAGTTATTGGAACAAAACCCACGTATTATCGCGCACCATTATGAAAAAAAAAAAAAAAAAAGAGTAAAACCCAATACGCGCAGACGCACCAACATGCACTAACTCATGCACGTAATCAAGCACGAACGTACGCACGTACGCACGTACACGTTCACGTCGAGTTATTATCTCTATCTTGGTTTTCTTTATACAAGTAAAAATATGATCGTCGTTCCTTCTAAATTAGATGCCATTTAAACGACAAAAATCGACGTGTTTTCTTTTTTTCTTTTTTTAGATTTTTTTTTTAACGATTCCTTTTATTCTCTTCATTTCTCTTCGAATTTCTTTCAAATCCTAATCCCGTCGACGATACGTCTTGTATGTCAATCGCACATCATACTCAATTTACTAATTAATCTCGAGGAAACCAAAAGAGGGCACACACGCATACGCACGCACACACACACACACACACACGCGCACATACATATGCGCAATTTCCTCGCTACCGATCAATTTTTTTCTCACTTTTCGATCTCTTGTTCTGGTTTGTTCTCTTTTTTCTTTTCTTCCTTTTTTTTCTTTCTTTCTTCTTCCTCTTCTTCTACTTCTTCTTCTTCTTATTATTATTCTTCTTCCTCTTCGATTTTTTTATCTTCTTTTTCTACTTCTTCTTCTTCTCCATTTTTCTCTCTTTGTCTGTATTTTCTTAAACTAATTAATTATCCCATAACAGTTCTTGCTTTTACTGCATAACACGTAGAGATTCTCGCGCCTTCTGTTTCAGGGAGATTTTACGAGAATCCAAAGCGGTTGCTTATAGGTACGCTCGATCCCACATTTTTCAGTAATTATTATTATTTTTATTTTTATTATTATTATTTTTATTATTATTATTATTATTATTATTATTATTATTATTATTAAATCCATATTAATTATTATCTACGAGATATGAATATGTCCGTATTTTCTTTTCTCTCTTTTTTTTTTAATTTATTTTTTCACGACCTCTGGACGAAATATTTTTTATCTACTTACAATAATATACTTACACACCGATATAATAATATTTTAACATGCCCGATATCTGTATACGCATATGACGTAATTCTGCGCGGAATCAATATGCACGAGCTCTGAACTTTGGCGAAAAAAGGAAAAAAGAGAGACAAAAAAAGAAAAAAAAAAAAAAAAATAGGAAAGGAAAAGAAAGATAACCGAAAATATAAATACAAAAATGCGATTTAATAAATGGTCCAGATATCTCGTTAGCTAATATTAGAAAGGAGGAAGAGGATAAATGTTATCTCTCTTCCTCCTAAACGGTTTCGGCCCTATTAAAAACATTCTCATAATTTCCCACTTGCCTTTTTTTTGTTCTATCTTCTTCGAAACAGTACAGAACATCTGACGGCTTCGTATCCTGGCTCGGCGCGAAACTCGGCGGCGGGTTCACTCGCGAGTTCGCGCGAGAGCAGTGCATCACAAGATCCAGCACCTTATCGTGTTCTGATGCTTGGTGCACCCGCGGTAGGGAAGAGCTCTCTCGTATCCCAATTTATGACGTCGGAGTATTTACACGCTTACGACACATCCATCGGTAAGTACAACTTTTTTTTCTCCATCGATCTTCTCTCGAAGTTTTATAGAGAAATCATTGTCGTACAAATCGTATGAAACCTTTTACGTTATGAAACTTAAAATTTCCAGAAAATATTGACAGAGCGATTTCACGAAATTTATCATGTCGACCTTATTCAAGATAATTAATTATTTCATAATTCGGATTAAAATTCTATTAATATTTTAACGTGACTATAATCGTCTCTTTCACTTCGGAAAATATAGTTACCTAAATACGTACATCAAAGGTATTGTCCAACGAAAGAAGATTTATCATTAACGATTCGATTGAAGTAATAATAAAATTTATACGAACTTCCGTTCTATTCTTTTCGTTTTTTTTTTTCCCAACAATATTACGGATAAATGTAATGATTGTTATAGTTCTGAATTCTGAATGATTACGTGTAATTTCATTATTGGAAATATTATCTTAGAATGAATTAGACGTGACGCGAAGTAGAAAATCGAAAATAAAAGAAAATTTTTAACAGTGATTGAAACGATCTCAAATAAATTTGATTTTCATTCGATTGTTTTATTCTGTGTAAATCGTAATAAATATAAAAACAAAAAAATAAATAAATAAAAAGATCAAAACGAAATGGAAAAAGGACGAAGAAAGGTTGTTATATTTTCGAATAGTTTCGAAAGTACTTACGTGCCACCTTACTACAGGTATCATGTTTCACAACAAAACAAAATCATAACCTGGCACGTATTTGATACATCCCAGGAGTGCCTAAGTGGCCTTAACTCGCTATGTATCCTTGTAACTTCGTCCTTGCGTGACAATGCTGTATATAATGTTAACATTTTCTCTTTCATTTCCAGACGACGAGTCCGGTGAGAAAACGGTGAGCGTGCTGTTAGCCGGCGAGGAGTCCGAGTTGACGTTCATCGACCATTCGTGCGCGGAAATGACGGTAAGTTTTGTATTAAAATAAATGTAAAAAGGATAAAATAGAAATATGTTTCAAGAAAAAAAGCTTGTAATATAAAACAGATATTTGGTTTATGATTGAAGAATTAATCGTTGACGATAGATCGAATAAAGAAAAATTTTAATTAATATATTGTTATTAATAATAACAATACTGATGATAATAATAATAATAATAATAAAACAACCAGGTAAAAAAACTATTCATACAAAGTATATATGTATATAAAAATTATATTCATATATGTGTGTGTGTGTGTGTGTATAAAATAATAATAAAATAATTCGATGTAGATATTACGCGTTAACGAAAAAGAGTAATATCACAAATTTTACGGGTTTTATATTATTCTAAACAATTTAATCGTTCGCATAAGAATTTCATCCAATTTTAACGCTATTCCAATCATCCTTTTCATTGTTGAAAGCACAGATAACTATCGTATATATATATATATAGTTAAAGAAGGATAACATTATTGTTGTACAAATTGTATGAAACCTTTTACGTTATGAAAGTTAAAATCTTCAGAAAATATTGACAGAGCGTTTTCACGAAATTTATCATGTCGACCTTATTCAAGATAATTAATTATTTCATAATTCGGATTAAAATGCTATTAAATTTTAACGTGACGATAATCGTCTCTTTCACTTCGGAAAATACAGATACCTAAATACGTACATCAAACGTATCTCCGACGAAAAAAGATTTATTATCGTGCATATATAAGAAAAAAAAAAAAAAATTATTAAATACGTACAAATCGAAATTTTTACGTTCTGAAATTCGAAAATCGTCAAAAGTAGGTAATAAACATCGTATACCCATCGTTCGATTTAATTTAATTATTTTATAATTCGCAATGCGATTCCATTATATTTCAACGCGAGTCCTAATCGTCTTTTTCACTTGATTCATCGCCGCGTATAATAATAATAAAATATAGAATACCAATATTAAAAAAATTTCACGTTCCAATATTAAAATATCCTGGTCCTCTGGAAAAAAAAAAGAGAAAATGAAAAAAAGAAAGATCGCGAAAAAAGTTAAAAAAAAAAAGAAAAAAGAAGAAGAAGGAAGGAAGGAAGGAAGGAAGGAAAGATGGAAGGAAGAAAGAAAAAAGGAAAAAAGAAAAGAAAAAACGAAGATACGTCTTGGAGCCGCGCTTTGATCTTCTTCCCTCTTTCTTTGTACCTACGATAAAAATGACGAAAGGGCAAAAAAGAAAAATCTTATAGTTAGGTATAATGGCCGTGACAGAGAGGAGGCAAAGCGTTAATCGTATTTGTTCAGGGTCATATGGTAGGCAGTCGAAGCGTGCCTTTGTGTAACGACGAAGGGAGATAGATAGATGGATAGATGGATAGGTAGATAGATAGATAGATAGATAGATAGATAGATAGATAGATAGATAGAGAGAGGGAAAGAGAGAGGGAAAGAGAGAAAGGGAGGGTAAGGGTAAGAGTGAGGAAAGATGGGGGTAGAGGGTGGGTTCGAGGGTGATAAAGAGAAATTAAATTAAAATCCATCGTTCGAGCTTGTCGGGCGAGCACGCGCGCTAGCGCATCGTCCGACGAGAGGACGACATGAAACATGGACTGTACGTTCGCCGATACTGAAAAGAGTAGTGACTGGTTGGAGAATGTAGAAGACACGTAGTGGTGGTAGGTTGAAAGTATTGGAGGAGTGGAAAGGTCGGGGAGGGGGAAAGAGGGGGGTGTTGGTCGAGTGCTCGTATAAGAGAACGTAGAGAACGCATAGAAGGTGCAGGTCGTTGTCACGCTTCGCTAGACGATTTCAATCGAATTCGTTCTTTAATTAAAAGCCTTCGCATATGGAGTATAGTATTACGTGAGTCTACGTTGCTACGTGTTCTCTTTTTCTAGTCTCTAGTATATATATATATATATATATATATATATATATATATATATATATATATATATATATATATATGTATGTATGTATGTATATATGTATATATGTATGTATGATGTATGCATGTATGTATGTATGTATGTATGTATGTATGTATTGAATAGAAAGTGAGAGAGAGAGAGAGAGAAAGAGAGAGAGAGAGAGAGAGAGAGAGAGAGAGAGAGAGAGAGAGAGAGAGAGAGAGAGAGAGAGAGAGAGAGAGAGAGAGAGAGAGAGAGAGAGAGAGACAGTAGTCGACAGTCGAGTCTAGGGCAAATAACAAACACTTCGAAACGGCTGATTAAAAGCGTTCACAGCAATAGCGCGATCCTCACTTGATAAAAATCCGTGATTGGTGGGTGAGATGGGCACTCACGTTTGCTCGTACAATTGGTCCTTAACTCAGAAATTGAGACTACGGAATCGGATGGGGAATAAAATCGAAATTTGTTTATGTTATCTTTTTATATTTACGGTATAGTAACCAATATGCCAGTGTGTTTACGATAAGGAAGGGTTTATATGATTTTGATATATAAATATATATATTTGTTTTTTTTTTTACGAATATTAAAACGTTGTATGTATGCGCCATTGAGGATCGATTTCCAACGATGGACCAGCACTCTATTTTGTAGATTTTATAAAAAAAAAAAAAAAAAAAAAAAAAAAATATTAGATTATTCGTCCGATCTTTAAAATAAATAAACGTACACTTCCTGATAGAAGGTAAAGTTTCATGTAAAACGTTATGACTACGAATTCTTCTAAATCTTTCAAATACGAATAATTATAAAAGGTGAATCATGTGTGTGTGTGTGTGTGTGTGTGTGCGTGCGTGTGCGTGTATGCTTATTCACCTTTGAATAAATACATCAACCATTGCAGGATTGATATGGCAGTCAAAACGTTAAATTACCAAATGACAAGTAATTAGAAGTAATATTAAAGGATAAATAAATAGTATAAGAAATATGATTTCAAGGAATAAGACATAGTAATTAAAGAGTTACTGATCGTAATAAGTAATACTAATTTGTTACCAAGTTAAATATACGAGTGGTAGAGGTACGAGTGTAAGAGAAAAGAAAAGTAAAAGTCGCGTGAGAAAGGCCCCTAACGAGATTAATCGTTTCACGGATGAAATTAATTATTCGATTTTAAGCACATGCATAACCAATAGCTTATTATCTCGTTATTACGTTGTTAAAAATTCACCATTAGTCATTATATCCTAATAAAAAATCCATTTCGAAGGAACTTTCCGAGCGAGAACGAACGAGCGCAGAATTTCGCGTGTTTTCCCATCCGATAAATCGCGGTTTAGTTAGCCTACTTCCTGATCGACTTAAATAACAAAAAGAAAAAAGAAAGCGGCCGGAAATTTTGTGGCAAGGTTTAATCGATCCAAACCTGAATCCAATTCCTTCACGTGCCTATATATACATACATATATACATATATACATATATACATATATACATATATATGCAGATATACAGAGTGACTCATGTAGAACGTTTCACCTGAATAGGGTGCACAATTCGTAATACAATTTAAAACATTTTTTAATTAAACGTAAAAATTACTCTTTTGCTGATTAAAAAATAAAAGAGAGAAAGAGAAAGAGAGAGAGAGAGAGAGAGAGAGAGAGAGAGAGAGAGAAAACAATAAAGAAAATGTTTGAAAGAAATAAGGTCACAAGTGAACAAACGCTATTATTAAATACTCGTCACGTTCGTGTCAACTTGTTAATGCTTCGAATCTTACTCGCGGTCTTTTACTTCTCTCTAACTTTTTTTCCTTTTTTGTTTATCTACTCCGTCAAGAAAAAACACGAATGAACGTTATTGTTCGTTCGAAGAAATGACAAAAGCTTTTGCTTTTAGGTTTTTTAGCTTTGCTATTGTTTAGGATTGTAAACAATTTTTACGTCAGATAAATATAATGGAAGAATGATAAATATATCTCTTGTTTCGATCTTAATTAATTTTTATTTAATTAACCATTATACACGGGTGGGCATCTCCTCCTCTGAAAAACATGTGTTCGTAAAAAATATTTTAATTTTATATCATTTGATCTTTCGGTGGTCATTCTGTATTGTATTCATTTCATTTAATTAACAAAATTAATTGTTATTTCGTATCCATACGCTTTACTTTATATTTATTTTTATATTGTAATTTTTATATTATATATATATATATATATATATATATATTAATTTTTAAATTACACATTATATTTTGATATATATAAAATTTTGGCGAATGTGAGATAAGATTGGAATTGTAGAGTACGTGGGTTTCATTTTATTCGCCTAGGATTCTATACCGAAGTAGGTTAAACTCATTTTCCATAAAAACGATGCAACATAAAAATTCATGACGTTAAACTCCGTTATCATGAGTGACTGGTGTCGATATGCATATACGATTTACTTGTTGAGCGATATCTTTAACGATAACTTCTTTCGCCTTCCAATCCTTCCGATAATTTTTTCGACGTAATATTCTCCATTTTTACCTGTTCACGGGTTCAACGTTTCAGGACGTTGGGTTCGGAACGTATTGCATAAATGTTATAGTTTCAATTCAATCAATACTCCAAAGGCACTTTCCAATTCGGTTAACAAACTCTATGTTTTTTTTTCCTACTTCGTTTTTGTTTCTTTTCTCTTTTCTCTTTCTCTCTCTCTCTCTCTCTCTCTCTCTCTCTCTATTTTTTTTTTTATTTAACAAGAACAAACCACAATGATTCCGTTTCCTGTAAAATATTTAGAATCGATGTTACGGGTGAAAAGTTTCACGAAATGAACTTTCTCTCCCTCTCTCTCTCTCTCTCTCTCTCTCTCACACACACACACACTATATATCTTTTTCGTTTTCTCTCGTTCTCTTCTTCTCTCTTTAATCTTCCTCATTTTCTCATTGAATAAAAAAAAAAAAAAGAAAAATACTAGGGAACGACAACTCTTTTTCTCTCTACAAAATATCTTCGCGTAGATAATTTTTTTTTCTTGTTTTCCACAAATTTCTTTCATCTCTTAATACTCTCACCATTATCATATTTTTCGTGTAGGAAAATTCAATCGGAACGTTCCGCCCTTATTACCTATTAATGATAACGTCGTAAGCTTTTACGGTTTGATAGACATTCGTGTTGTGTTTCTTAAGATGTTCTGAAAGGATTATATACGATTCATTGTATCCTATTACCAGGATTTTCCATTGTTGTAAACGATAAAGGGAGTAGAGAGTGAGAGAGATGGAGAACAAAAGTACTAAATAGAGGGATACAAGACCATTAAATACAGTAATTCTATAGGAAGATTGCAGCAGTTTATCGATGCGTCAAATTGATCGCCGTTTCTGAGTACACGTAAATCAGTTCGTAAACAAGCTCGAAATATAATAAGCTTTGTTTTGAGGAATTACATATACATGTATATATATATATATATATATATATATATATATATATATATATATATATATATATTATATGTAGAACAGGCACAAGCGTCGTAATCTGGCGTTTATACATATTTAATTCTACCTATATATATAGTTTCTATTATATTCATATGCACCAAATTGATGCGCAATGTTAATCGTTGATAACAAATGATTGTTTCAGATCTTGCAATATAGAAACAAATCTAATTTTGTTAGATTTTATAACGATTATTACGATAGAAAAGACTTTAGAAAAGCTATTAGTTAATGTCGTCTATGTTAATGGCGTAGAATTAAGAATTTCTTAACATTATCACAATTTCTGATTTATATATTTATAAGTTGTTGATATCGTGTTACTTAAATAAAAGGTAAAATGTGAAATATTTAAAGGAAAATTATTTATGAAAATTCAGTCGGATAAATCTGATTGATATTTATGAAAAAGGAAGAGAGAGAGAGAGAGAGAGAGTCTGGAAGAGAGAAGGTAAATTTTGAAGATGGACTTTGATTGAATTTCGGATCTTTATACGAACATTCTGCAAAAAAACAACAATGAATTGATTACAAAAATAAAATGGTTAGTCTGACCTATATCCAACGTGTTTGGTCGATAATCAAGGTAGGTAAAGGCGAGTAACGTAAACGTACGACCAGTTTTCCTGGCTCAACAAAGGTTTTCGATGATCACATTTCTATGCAAATTGTGCTTCTAGCTGTTGAGTTTCATGGTTGCTTTGAGGGGAAAAAAGGAAAAAAAAAAAAACAGAAGAGAGAAAAGAAAAAAAATTGAAGAAATATGCGGCAACAAAGAAAAGGAGAGAAAGAGAGAGAGAGAATATCTGGTAAAAGAGAACACGAAGCAACATGAAATGTCGATTATTTTTTTTCCTCCCTGTCTTCTTCCTCTGCTCTACTCCCGCCACCCCCTTACCCACACACACACACATACATATTCCTAGCCTCACACCCACTCTTTTACTCCTTGATTTCGTAGAGGATTTGCTAAATCCTCTGGCAAATCTATCATAATATCGACAGTTTCCAGCACGTCAACCGCAGATGCGTATATCGCGAAACGATCTATCGATCTTTTCCTTCAATCTAACCTTCTTCATATCTATCCAATTCTCTCTAACTGTCTCTGTCTCTCTCTCTGTCTCTCTCTCTCTCTCTCTCTCTCTCTCTCTCTCTTTCTCTGTCACTATCTCTGTCTCTGTCTCTTCTGTCTCTTTCTCTGTCTACTTCTGTTTTTTGTCCCTCTCTCTCTCTCTCTCTTTCTCTCTTTGCCTCTATTTCTCTCTCCCTCTCTCTCTCTCTCTCTCTCTCTCTCTCTCTCTCTCTCTCTCTCGCACAAACTTTTTTTCACTCTTCTCTTGGAACATTTCAATGAAATTGTTCGACGCGCTAGAAACAGGAAACGGCAGAGTTTCAATGTTGTTTTCAAAGCCCCGGGCTGTGCATCAGATCGGACAATGTTAGTCATTTTGAAAGCTGACTGATGTTATAGGATACTGCACGTCGAATCAAACGGGAAAAGGAATATAACCCTCCTCGAGAAATTGTTCTCAATTTATTTGGATAATATCTCCGATTACGTTTGTAACAAATCCGCGCACATGTTCACAACGATTTACGTATATACTTCTAAATTATAATTTATTCTTCTAACTCAATTCGTTTCGAAGAAACGCCGATTTTAATAAAATTGATCTCGAAGTTAAAAAAAAAAAAAAAAAAAAAAAAATAAAATAAAATAAAAAAGATAAAGAAATGTATACGATCTCGTAGTTTTTACGACGTGAAGTTAGTTTCATTCTATCGAAAAAGAAATCAAAGTCGACAAAATTCGATCATATCTTTTAAAATTTCATAATATTTAGTAATTATCTTTCCAAATACCCGATGAAAAAGCGAGATTTGATCCCATAGAGTTGAACTCTATGTTAAAAATACAAAAAACTCACGTGCGCGCACAGACAAGAAAAAAAGAGAAAATTAAAAAAAATATCCTTCCATCGTTTTGCAAAAGAAATTTTATCCTTCAAAAAAGGGAAATCAATCGATTTCCGTTCGGTCCAATAAATTTTTTCATGATGGTACCAGTACCCAATAAATTTCTTTCCATTGATATAACTCAGCTAAAATGTTTATATTATAATATACAATATCGTAAAATCTTATAGACAAGACTCCAAGTATATTATATTAAATGTAAAATGGCTTTTACTGCGATATTCTTGCGATATTTTCATAAGAACTCTCAGTAAATTTTCTTTCCAAATTAATCCAAACTCATCCACGCTTTCGCGACCAATATAAAAATTTAATGCAGCTCGATATTGGGCCATGGAAATCCCATAGAATTGAGAAACGCTGATCTGGAAAATCATCTGGCAAATCGATAAAATGTAAATTTGACAAATCCTCTACGTAATTCCACTAGAATGTATGTGTGTCTGTGTATATATATATATATACATATGTATATACATATATACTGCAATATATATGCAATATTAATATAATACTGCAATATATATGTATATAGTCAGTTACGAACACAAAGAAACCAAAGAATTTCGCGTTTGAGTAAACGAAAAGCTCGGGTTTCGTAATATTATATATCTAACTCATATGTATCAGCCCAGTCTTTATAGCCAAGGGCTTTTAAACATTCGATTAATGTATATTATATGTAAAAGGAAATTTCGACAAACGATACAGAGAAACCGTGAATATGTTACCTCTTATGGGGAAAATGGATATCCAACGTATATTCGATATCTGTGTTTAGTTGGTCGATTAACAAACAAAAATATAGGATGTCCCGATGCAAACCGATTATCCATACCTACAATGAGGATTCTTTTCCAAACGAGATCGTGTTCTCGTTTAAAATACTTAACCATAGAAACTATGAATTAATCATCAAATAATTTTATCAATTTACGATTGTCCATTTATCGTTAAAGAATAAACGAACGATCCAATTAAATCGAACACCCAGTATCCTATCGATATGATTAAATAATCGAAGAACTCGCATGATTAACCGCAAATATATTACCTGTTTTCGTTAACCATCCGATAACGGTATCAATTTAATTACGATTAAACGTTATTGTTACGTTGATTTCGCTTCATACGAAAAAAAAAAATTTTAAGACAATGATTTCTATTCCACGAAACAGTAACAATGGTATGCACATACATGTTTACGTATTGACGTACGTATGTGACATACGTGACATACATGGATAGACACGGTACGAAAGAATTTTCTGCTTTTCTTAAACCATGAATTTTATCAATCTCGGCTGACTCGATACTTCGTCGGTTCAACGTGTTCTCTTCTTCTATTTATTGTATCATCGTTGTGAAAAATTGAAGTTTTATTAATACGAAGAGAACTCTCTCTCTCTCTCTCTTTCTCTTTTTCTTTCTCACTGGATCTATTTATCTCTTTTTTTTTTCTCGCGTAGAAAGAGGTAAATAGCTCGATCCTTACTAGATTTATTTCTTTTCATGGAAATACTTAAGCTCACTCGTCTTCCCTAGAGTTTATCCCATTCGCAAAGCTATCCACGCACACACAACGAACGCACACGAACACAAGAACACACACGCGCGCGCGAACACACACATCCATGCATATAAACACACGTACACGTATGTTTCAATATGTATGTACATACGTGGTAGTAGACACATAAAGACGTAGGTGCATTTCATCCATCGTATAGGTCGCACGCGTCCGTGGCTTCTTCCAGCCACGAAAGCACTCCACTCCTTTCTCCTCTTCTCTTTTTTACTCTTAGCTTTCTCTTCTCAACGATTCCACCCACCCCTCTCGCTAAGGCAGGCCTTCGACCCATACGTACACTTTCCTAGCTAGCACACTGCATTAAAGCACGTATGGAATATGACAGGTTCCATTAACTCGAGTTTCCTGCAACCCTCGGGCTACTATGCATCACGGAACAGACCTCGTCGGCTTGGCAGCCTTCAAAGAAACTTTCCTTCTTTTTCTTTTTGCTATTCTTTTTTTTTGTTGATTTTTTTCCCTCTGTCTCTGTTTTCTTTTTCTTTTTATTTTCATTTTTATTTTTCTCTCTCTCTCTCTCTTTCTTTATTGTTTCTCTTTTCTTTCTCCCTTCCTCCTTCTCCCCCTACATCTTGAAATTAGCGAGCTATATTACTTGTGACTGCCCTTGTCACTATTACGTTTACGTATCTACGTATATAACGATCCAATTCAGTCTCGGAGTAGGATAGGGCAGATAGCGTCCCCCCTCTCACCTCCACCCTCCCCCGCTCCACTGATTCGAGATATTATCTAATAATAATTAAATAAGAGATACCGTTGAAACTTTGCCGGGCAATTTACTCGTACGACGTTTTTGTTATTTTTCCTAGCATCCTAGTTCCTGCCGTCAGAATTCTAGAGGTATTTGTGTGTATATATACGTATATACGTATATACATATGATATATATATATATATATATATATATATATATATATATATATATATCAGTTAGAAATTCTAGAGGTATTTGTGTGTATATATACGTATATATATATATATATATATATATATATATATATATATATATATATATATATATATATATCATGAAGAACATACGTTACCTTATATCTAAACATGGGATTGTAACAGTTAAACCCGTGGATTTACAACCATTTATTAGAGTTACGAGATCGTAACAATGCGAGGGTAAGTTTCAAGCGTAAAAGTTTAACGCGAGCGTGAAATTTCAATGTAAGTCTCGAGTCTCGAGCTAGAACTACCAACCCAAATTGTCAAGCGAGAATTACGAATGTGTGTATACATACATACATACATACATACATATATATATATATATATATGAGCCGTTTATTTTGAAAGTGGCCTAACTCCGTTTTTCAATTTTTTGCCGGTCACCATGGTTACATGAACAATTTCATGTCATATATCAGCGAAGCATTTCAGGGTGCTCATGTTCCGAACAAATTCGCTATATTTTTTACACATAAGTTTTCATAATCACTTCACTAACTGAACCGTGTAGTTTGAAAGTGGCCTAACTCCATTTCTACTTACATCAAGATATTTGCTATTGATAATGTCGGAAAGCAGTGATGATGGTAATTTCAATTAATTAATATTTACAAGTTAACCCCATTTTTTGGACAATTGCGTTAGTTGAAGAATCTGTAGGTTTAATTAATATAAAACTTAAAATTTAATATTAAATTTTAGAAATTATTTCACCCATGGGGAAAAACAGAACAAGACTATTTAGTTCAGATAGTGAAGAAGAAATAGTAACTAATAACCTAAACCTAAATCGAAAAAGAAACAGAATTATACAACAATATTCGTCTTCAGAGGATGAAGATCCGAATAATAATGGAGAAAAGACTGATGCATCATACATCCAAAAAGTGCGGAAGATTAAACGGAATTCAGGAAAAAGATATTGCACTCAAACCGGAAATATTGTTCCCGAAAAAATTTTCGAAAACAAAGATTGTGGTTGTCGGAACGCTTGCACAAAAAATTTCAATGTAGAAGAAAGAAAGAATATTTTTGAGAAGTTTTGGGGTTTGGCAGATTTTAATAAACAAAATGTACTACTTCACGAAGCTGTTGAGCGCAAAATTGTGGAACGAAGACGTCCAACAAACGGAAAAGGTTCTCCAAGAAATTATAGTTTTAGATATTTGTTAACTTCTAGAAACGGAAAAATTCCTGTCTGTAAAAAATTCTTTTTGGATACTTTTAAAGTAAGCGAAGGACGCTTAAAACGAGTACTAAACTCTGTAAATGTGGGCAATGATTTACGAGGGAGGATGGTCGGATCTTCAAGACAATTATCCGACGAAGGGAAAAAGCACGTTCAAAACCATATTAAAAGTTTCCCTAATTTTGAATCCCATTATACCAGATCTCATAATCCTAATAGAAAATATCTACATCCTAATCTAACTCTCAGGAAAATGTTTAATTTATATGAGCTTTATTGCGAGGAAAATGGAATAAAAGCCGTTAATGAGTGGACTTATAGGAAAATATTTAAAAAAGATTTTGATTTACATTTCCACCAACCGCGTAAAGATACATGCCAGAAATGCGACTTATTAAACATCAAAATTAAAGCGTCGAATAATGATGATGAAAAGAATAAACTCACCGAAGAACACGATGTGCATTTAAAACTAGCAGAATCAGCTAGAAATTCACTAAAACAAGATCAGGAGCAAGTATCACGTAATTCGGATTATTATTTTGCTTTCTCGTTCGACTTGCAAAAAGCTTTGCCGTATCCCAAGCTGACTACCTCAGTAGCATATTACAAACGCAATATGTATATTCTAAATTTTGGTATACACAATTTTCACAACGATAATGTTCACATGTACCTTTGGGATGAAACTATTGCATCCAGAGGTGCTCAAGAAGTTGTTTCATGCATCTTAAAACATATTAAAAGTTTAAGAAATGAAAGACACATAATAGCATACAGTGACATGTGCACCGGGCAAAATAGAAACATTAAAGTAGCTTTAATGTGGTTAAAAATTGTGCAAACTTTGGAAAATAATGTAGAAGTCATCGATCACAAATTTTTAATATCAGGACATTCGTTTTTACCAAATGATAGAGATTTTGGCGTAGTAGAAATGGCATTAAAAAAAAATAATTTACTGTACGTTCCCCAAGATTATTATAAGATTATTAAAAAGTGTCGGAAAGGTAATAATTTTATTATAAATGAAATGAGACAGGAAGATTTTGTATCAACAAAATTATTAGAAGACGCAATTTTTAGAAGGGCAAAGAATTCTGATGGAGAATCTGTAAACTGGTTAAGAATATGTTGGATGCGTTTTGTCAGAAATGAACCATATAAAATTTTCTATAAGACATCAATGAATGACAATGAAAATTTTAAAGTCCTGAATTTATTACCACGCCGGGGTAGACCAAGAAAATTCGAAAATATTGTATTGACACCATTGTATAATAATATTAGACAAATTACAACAGCAAAATTTAAAGACATGATTGACCTATTGCGATACATACCACCAGAACATCATGACTACTTCAAATCCCTTTCACACGCACAAAATGTAGACGAATAGTAAATTGTTTTGTAATAAATTTATGTTTGTAATTTTTTATGTTCTGTAATTAAAAAATGTTTTGAATCGCATAAATTATGTTTCTGAAGTGTTTTCAACATATGTAAAATAAATTCAGTATTGTTTTTTTTCAATTTGAAACATCTTACATTATGTTGAATGGACTTGGGCATCTTCAAATTTAAAAATGAATCTGGTTGTTAATTTTGAAAGTGGCCCAACTCCATTCTTGATAAGAAAACGCACGTTATTCACTTAATAATTGCCACTATTTTAACAGGAACTATAATTTCAACATCTTTAGATGCGCTTAAGCAGTATGACTCATTAGTATCCTATACGTATATTTTTAAATTCATTGAAACGCAAAAATTTAAATATCTCGATTTTAAGAAAAATGGAGTTAGGCCACTTTCAAAATAAGCGGCTCATATATATATATATATATATATATATGTCGAGAGAAAGCGAAAAGTGTTTAAGATGAACATTGACTGAAAAGGCCTTTTACGTGAATGATTACTTCTAAGTCCTTTTTAGAACGGTATCTCTTCAGAAATGGATTCGCAAGCAGGTCAATAGGCTATTTCGTTCAGATAATACTGATAATACTGTTCGTACGTAGCGAATATCTGTGTGTCCGTTTAATAAAAAAAAAATAAATAAATAAATAAATAAAAACAAAAAACGTATACGTAGAAAATACTAATCGGAAAGTAGATTACTAACACAGATACGTAGTTGCAATATTTGACATATTTCGAATTCATAAACTATCATGACGCACGTTTAATCGTTCGTTATTTCATTTCACGTTCAATAAACTTATTCATTCGAAATACGTATATGTCAAAAATAATGAAATTTTCTTAATACACAGAGAGTGTTTTACCATCCGTTAAAACGCTGTTCAATTTTTATTGCTCGTTTCCTTGTCTAAACGGATGATAAATGTTATCAAAAAAAAAAAAAAAAAGAGAATAAAAAATATCAAGTTTCGACCATTCATACAGAAATACAGAATAAAACTAACCACGAGTTTGTATTCACGATCAATCTTTTTTTTCTTTTTATTTATTTATTTATTTATTTTTCGTTTATTTCTTTACTCACGTAATAAAATTCATAAAAAGCGTTTTCAAATGAGAAAATGTACGACCATAGGTGTGCGCACGGGTATATATATATATATATATATATATATATATATATATATATATATATATATATATGGGGTAAATTCGAAACGTGCGATAGGAACGAGTTTTAGTTGCGCGTCGCTACGTAAAGAGATCACGTAAACCATGCGCAACGTCGAAAGCTTTCGAGAGAAGCCAGAATGTGCTATACCTACTCAACGACACTTTCCTTCTTATCTCTCTCTCTCTCTCTCTCTCTCTCCCTCTTTTCGTGCATCTCAAGTATCAGATGCAAAGTGATCTTTCGTTGCCAACGATAAAAAGAAGAAAAAGACGAAACGTAGGAAACGTAGAATATCTTTTTCTCCTCAGACGAAACGTTCACGTCACCTTATCTTTCGACGTTTCGTGATCAATTTAAACGGTCCACGTACGTGTGCGTTACTACGTAACACACGTTGGTTTTTGGCAATTTGATTCTTCGATACGAATATTTGGAAAAAGAAAAATAAAGTAGAAAAATACATCTCATGTCAATTTATTTTTCTTTTTCGTGAAACGTTTCGCCTGACGTGAAGAATTCAACGGAGGAGAGGGATGAAAAATAAATGCATAAATAAATAAATAAATAAATTCGTAGAAATTCGTTTAGAAATGTTTGTTCGTTTTCATTCGATAATAACGATTTATATTTCTTATGGAATCAACGTCGAATTTGATTAAAAAAAAAAAAAAATATATATATATATACGTATTTGAGGATCGATAATAAAATAAAATAATACGAATATTGAGATAAGTACTATTAAGTACTATCTATAAATGCTATTCGACGTTTTTACGTGGTTTCTCAATCATCATTCATAATTCATTAATCATCTTAAGGTAAAATAATATTTTTATGTTTACTTTAAGATTCGTATTTTCATTACTTACGATTAGACGACGATTCACACAGATCAGTTTCCTCGAAAAAAATTGTTCATCCCATAATCGAGATCGAGAAAGTTCATTTTTTATTCAAAATCGTTTTTTCTTATCTTACCAAGAGAACAGACATTTATGAGCAAAAGTCGCAAGAGTTGCTCCGCCCCATCCCCGCTCTATCCTACCACCCTGATACAGGTCATAATGCTTGGGGTATGTCCTGTTATCATCATTCACCACTCCGCGTTATAATATACAAAATTAGATTAACATAATTTCATTCAATTATGCATCAGACATAGTTATATCATTGAACATTCATATTTTTTCAATTACATTCTTTCGTTATTGCATATTACATTTAAGTATGCATGTATGCAGCAGGCATAATTGAAAGGGTTGTTCTCTCACGAAGATTAAGGTACAATTTCTCTCTCTCTCTCTCTCTCTCTCTCTCTCTCTCTCTCTTTCTCTCACTCAATCACTCTCTGTAGTCAATGCATTCAGGATTTTCCCACGTAATAATATTCAAATACAAGTTATACACTAGGAACTTTCGATTGACGGACTATATACGTGTATACGTATGTATGAATGTATGTATGTTTCATTACCTTGCCTATCTCACAGTCCGCTAGTTTCTATTTCTAAAGCTATGACCTCTTTGAACAGCATTTGAAGTTGTAAGTCTGCTAATAATCTCACCTTTTATTCAAACCAGTAATTCTGTTTTTCGTATGTATGTATGTACGTACGTATGTGTATATATATATATATATATATAAGTCAATAACTCTGCTATTTCATTTAATAAATTAAATTCTATTAAGTCCCATCTAAACTTATATAATATTGCTTCGTTTTACAATATAACACAACATTTTTATATAACAATTCGTATCACTTGCGTAGTAATTGTTATTTCATTTGGTATATCATTTATCGACCGAAAATCGAATGAAGCACGATTGACGATAATATTCTAAGAGAAAAGGAAGAAAAAAAAAGAAAAAGGAGATAGACAAAACACATATGTATTATAGATAAAGTAATATTCTTTTATTTTCTTTTTCCTTTTCTTTTTCTTTATCTTCTTTTTCCATCATATCCCACAATTATTATCAAGAAAGCCGGAAGCAACGGTGTCTTTTATGACGATAAAAGTGAAGACGAGAAACGTAACTACCATCACCGAGCGAACAATATGATAAGAAGTTGCATCGTAATAAGATGAAGATAACTCTTTTGAAGGATATAGTTTTTCTCTACGAGAAAGGACTAGACGCCCTTGGGGAGGAATACGGAGGAAAATATTTTCTTTACTCTTGGCGCGCAAATGGGAACGAGATTTTTCACATAGAGTTAGAAGAAAATACTTCTTACCGCTCTAATATTCGAACTTATTCTTTTTATTTTTTTTTTTTTCTTTTTTGTTTGAGGATGGATTTAAATACAGGAATATTCCGGTGTCAAAGTGAACCTTGAAGAAAAGATCAGGGTAGTTAGGAAGGTAATCCAATGAACGATACGACGTGTTCGCTAACGAAACTATGTTTTAATCGCAATTGGGTCAACGTCAATATTTCAACTTCAGTGAATACCATCGATCGTTTAAAATTACAAAGCGAGCAGTTTATAGGGATAATTAGATATCAAATTTATTGGATTACGAGAAATTGAATACGATGAACCGTAATTATCATCGAGTTGTAATTTCTCTCGGGTATTTTTTTTTCTTTTCTTTTTGTTCTTTTTTTTTTTTTGCTTCGAACGAGACAAAAGTTCGAACGAGAGAGAGAGATGATTCGTGGTAAAATGGAGGGACACATTTTTCGTCACACGTCCGACGTAATTCGAATTGCTCTTTTCGATTATATTCGTTCGCGTTCGCGATTACTACTGACAAATTCGTCGAAACTTTTTCACCGATACCCGTCCACGTCATTCAGCTTTATCGTATGAAAATAGCGCGAACGTTGAAATTATTATTTTTGTACGTGTGATAAAAGTCACGCGCGTATCACGAGAATCGACGGGGAATAAATAACACGAACAACGAAACGTATCGGAGATTACACCCTCGTGAAAAATAATAAAATGATAATGATCGGGCTTACTAAAGACACGTATCGATTTATTCCCGTACGATTTTATTCGATATTCACAATCATATCGATATTATCATCGATCGATCTTACTCGCTTTTATTCGCTGATTTTAATGAATGATTGACGTGAAAAACAATGCGTTATCGAGGATATCGTTATTTCTTTAAAAACAAAAAAAAAATATATATATATATATATATATTATATATTCCTTGTAATGTTCTTTCACGCCGTTCAACGCAAATTTTAATACATCGAAGCGCCGAGTAAAGAAAAGAGATAAAAAATAAAGAAATAAAAACTAATAAAAAAATAAATAAAAAGAAAAATAAGCGATAAGGCCGACGGAAATGGTTAAAGATACTATAAAATTTATCCTTCGAGTTCTGTAATTCTCTGAGAGAGAGAGAGAGAGAGAGAGAGAGAGAGAGTGAGTTTAGAGCTGCGAATTTTATGCGAAATGCTCGTTAACGAGATTTACAATCCAATATCTTAGAATCACGATGTTTAATTAGGAAATCTTGGCGAAATTGGCCGATAATGGTGTTGGAAGTTCGCGAGGAGAGAAAACGACAGTAAATTTAGGATAGTGGAGTGAACGGGTTGGGGGTGGGTTCGAGAGGCCAAGAGTAGAAGGGGATGAGATCTCGAATGCTGTGGCAATTATCTCGATATATATATATATATATATATATATATATATATATATATATATATAACAAGAGAGAGTAGGAAAGAAAAAGAGAAAGAAAGAAATAGAGAGAGAGAGAGAGAGATAGAGATAGTCTTAACTGGGCTTTAAAAGCGTATGAATTATAAAAGCCACCTGCATACTCATCTTTTTTTTTTTTTGTAAATCGCGAATATTACCCGACCTTGTTCTCGTGTTAATTTTTTGTATTTCTTCTTTTTGTTTTTTCTCTCGTTTAATCCCTCCCCCTTTTTTCTTTACAGTTCACTTTTTGATGTCTTATCTTCGAGTTTTTTGTCCCCTTTTCTTGAAAGAAACTACTAACAATATCCAGTCCTACTCGGCATTAATGAAAAATATATTTCGTTATGAGTTATCATTGCCAGTAGCTCGTGTAACCTCGTAAAGTCAACGTAATAATAAGTGAAATGGGAGAAGGGTAGATAGAATACTTCCAAGAATCAATGATTCGTCTTATGGAATCCGAGATTTCTGATCTTCGAGTCTATATAGATATTATATAGTCTTCGAGAGAACGAATCTCTCTCTCTCTCTCTCTCTCTCTCTCTCTCTCTCTCTACTTTCATCTATACTTTATTAATCCACATTTCGTCGGAGATATTCGCTTCGATATTTCGTGTCAATCGACCAGACTCTTATTCCTTTCTCGCGTTTCGATTTCAAGAAATAGTGAAACAAGAGGTTATAAGGTAAAACGAAAATGTGTATTATAATTTAATATGAACGATACGAGATACGTTTTACGTCTATGTAGAGGTAAGAGAAACTTTTCGTGCGATGTTTGATCATTTTAATTTCTTTTTCTATTCCACCAGTAAAATAGCCCCGAGGCAGAGAAGTTCAAGCAATGAATGAGAATTTATAGAGAACAGCTCGATAGTTATGTGTGTGTGTGTGTGTGTGTGTGTGTATATATATATATATGTATATATGTAAATACATATTCCGATTTCTTTCATGTTATAATGTAGATATAGTAAAATCATAGAGAGCCATATTGGAAAAATACATTTAGGATGACGTAGTTTCTAAAAAAAAAAAAAAAAAAAAAAAAAAATAAATAAATAAAAAATGTCAATCTCTCCTGATCGGACGAAAAGTTATCATACCCCGTAAATATTTCTATTTGATTTTTTCGAAAATATTTATTCGTCCGATAATCGAGGAAATGAGAAATGAATAATTTTTTTCGACAGCAGTATAATTACTTGAAAATAACGTGCGTTCGTATGAATAATAATATGTAATATTTGCAAAATATCAATTTCAATGTAATATTCTTTACTATTTCATTTTTATTTACTTTTTTTTAATTTTTTATTTATTTATTTTTTTCTAGTATTTCTAATATCGCATCATTTCGTATCGCTGGTTTTGTTTTACACTCTTCTTTTTTGTATTATGTGAAATTGAGATTATTGATCATCGATTATTCGATAATAAGTGAAAACAATTATATATAATATAATTAAATATATAATTACATAAATATAGAGGATAAATGTAAGATAAACAGGCATATATGCATAACATATATGTGTGAGCCATGATATCAATAATATGTGTGTGTATATATATATATATACTATAATTATATATAATATAATTTCAGTCAATTATTTATTTCACACCATACGATCTATTATCCATATTATCAACATCAAAAATAAAATAATCTGATCCATCGAGCTCTCCGTAGAATATATATAAATATATATGATAATCGATATTTAAACAATGCAAATCTCAATCTTCCATTTAGAGCAACGTTGGCATATAAATTCACTGGAATCCCTCATTATTTAACTACGATGCAGGTCGCGTTAACCTCCTCGAGAACACGTTCATTCTCCCTCGTGCCATCCTTGATGAGCGCACGCACGAATTTATTCACGCACGTATAATCGCATTACACCATTACATACCTAATTCCACGTGAGATAAGCGAGTTCTCCTTGGAATCGGTCTTATGCAACAATTCACAAAAGAACGATTACGAAATTAGGTTTATTGTTGTTGAAAGCAGGAACGAATACGGCAATCAAAGCAATTGTCTCATCGTCGTGACGTTCGCGTTTCGTTCGAGATTTATGAAAAAGCGAAATATAATAAACCTTTGTTTGACAAGATATAAGAGACGTCAATGAGATTGAAGCTTTTTTATTTTCTTTTTTCTTTTATCGAAAAAATAAAAGAAAACGCTACCATTATTTTTTTGAATCTAAAATATGTTAGTATCTACGAATGGATATAGGTCGATCCTCGAAAGTAATTAATTTTTCTTTAAATTTTCCTCATTTCTATTTTATTTATTTATTTATTTTTTTTTTTTAATAGAATAGAATTAAATGTAAGCATTTGCATTTTTTGTGCGTATGCACATAAGTTGTAATCTATTATAATTTTGGTGTTTCAAACTCGATAATTTGGTTTCTTTTGTTTGAGGTCTTTTGAAAAGAAATATATATATATGAAAGATATTTATAAAGGGAAAAATGCGTAACCGTTAAAAGCGGGGATGAACTTTCGGATTTTTTCGAGTTACATACAGTGATATTTAACGATAATAACAATAACACTAATAATAATAATAATAATAATAATAATAATAATAATAATAATGATGATGATGATGATGATGATGATGATAATCATGATTATGATGATGATGTATATAGGGTGGTTCAAAATAAATGTTTCTAATTTTCAAATATAATTAAGGACATATAATTGAATAATTTTTCGTAACGAAATATTATTCGAAAGAATTTCGCAATCGAGGTAATACGATAAAAGTCAATACGCTTCATTGAATTTGTTATCGATCGAAGAGCCAACATGTTTTATATTAAATTATCCATTATTATTTAGAGTAAATGAACATTTTCTAGATAATTTGAATCGGAGGAACAAATTTAATTTTTCTATCCTGCACAGATACATATTTTCCCGGATACGATATTAGTTAATTATTCTTTTATCTAAATTTCTGATCGTTATAAGTCAAAAGGTTCATGGAGTACCCATTAATAACAACAAAAAAATTCGTTCTTAGAATTGACCAAACTTATTCGTTATGATCCACGTGAATTTTCGCAAATATTACGTAGAATTTCTTTGTACAATGATACGACGTTAGTCAACAATGGGGATTCCATTTAATTGGCTAAAAACATTGAAACAGTTTTAATAATACTTTTAATATCACTCACAGGTAATATTCCGCTAATTTAATGTAAACCATTAAAAACGTACACAAGAGTTGCTTTCCACGTGAATTGTTTCAAGTCAACAATTTCTTTCATATCGTATTACCCCGACGCGGAAACGTTTTCCGGGGAATTACTTTATTACTAAAATGCATTTAATTACACGTCCTTCGTAACATCTCGAAATTAAGTATAGTATTCTTTTTTCTTTCTTTTTCTTTTTTATCTACCCGGTATACCCGAGAGAAAATGAAATACAACCGAAAGTATTTACTGAGAATAAGAGATAGAGATATAAAGAAAGATAAAAATACATTCAACGATCATCTCTTTACGTGAAACTTATATCCTAATAATAGTGGCTTCGGACGCTTTAAAACTCGAGAATCGTTATCCGATAAAGATAGAGATATACAGAAAAAGAGAGAAAGAGAGGGAGAGAGAGAGAGAGAGAGAGAGAGAAAGGGAGAGAGAGAAAGGGAGACGAAAAGATAGAAGACCGTAAACTTTGCAGTGGGTCACAATTCTCTCTCTCTCTCCCTCTCCTCCTATATATATATATATATATATATATATATATATATATATATATATATATATATATTTCTCTCTCTTCATGTGCTTCAAATTGAATAACTTTTCCCCGTTGTGTGTGGTCTCTGCCACGTGGATACTCGTACAAAAGCTTTTAAATTGAAGAGCGCATTTACGACCTACGAACCATCGAGACGACCAGTGACGACGCTTTTCTGCTGTCCATTTCGTTATCCGAGTTGGATGCTAACGAGAGACCGAAAGGAGTAGAGAGCAAGTTCGAAAAAAGAAGAAGAAAAAGAATTGGAATAAGAAGGTAGTAAACGACAAAAATCGTCGACGAAAATGTTCATAAGCTTTCTCTCTCTTTCACTCACTCTCTCTCTCTCTCTCTCTCTTCCCTTTTTTCCGCGCTTTTCAACAAATTTTAACAGTCACCACGAACGACCACCACCACCACCACTACCTGCATCAACATCAACATCAACAGCAACCGTCGCCATGAAAACTCTCGGCTTTCGAGTTTCTTTTCAAAGAGTATTACATACGTTCGTACTTAAATCTCAACGGTATCATAATAATACACCCTAACGTTCCTCATTCGTTTTCGTGAGTTTTTCGTACTATCGTTGAAATTTTCATATTAATCGTTTAATTTCGATAAGTCGTTTAACGCTCACGTAGATTTACGTACGTAAACTTACGTGGTTACTTACCTACTTATATACGTCGTGCATCGATCATATCGGAAGGATAAACGAGCTTAACGTTATTATTGCACGTAACTCACCGAGACCAGGTAGTACCAAGGCGAAGAACGCGAGCAATTTTCTTCTATTTTCTACCGGTGACCGTTAGCCATGAAATAATGGCTACATTTAAGAGAAGGGAATTTCTGTAAGTAAGAAGGATGAATCTATATACGTAGCTTTTATTCATATGGACCCTAGAAGGATAAGCTCCAAGAGTGGAATAATATAATATAATGACGTATTTCGATTTAGCACACATTACACATAGACCACTATTCTTCGTGTTACCGCTATACACTAATGGAACGCGCACGTTCAACGTTTTTGATATCATACTAAATAGTTGGCAATGAACTATGACTACGCGCTATGCCAGTGTGAAAATTGAAAACTCCGAAAGAACATTATCGATATTTGATAACATCGCGCGACATGATTCTTGCATTATAAAATGATCGAATTATGTTTTAACTTATATCACTCCGTACCATAACGGAGAAGAGAGAGATTTTTGTTTTTCGAAAAAATATTTTGGCGTTTCGGTAGATAGAAAAATTTTCCCCTTTTGAAGGGTGTAATAACTCTATAGGCCAATCTTTTTTCGTATGCAAGATAAATTACGTTACGTGACACTTATCCTATAATTTCTTTTTTTTCTATTTCTACATCAACGACTAGAAGGGTAACCTCGTACTTGACAAAAACGTGCCGTCTATGAATAAACCTTTTAATTTTCTAACAAAAAATCGTTGCACGATGTTGTTGCGAGGTGTTCAAAATATGCGACTTGCTGTTAGAAAAAAGAAAAAGAAATTTCTGAAAAATAATCGCTCATTCTTTGCACTCTGTTACGCGTTCATTCGATTTGATCATAGTATTTCGTTTATTATAATGCACTCATTAGTACAAATTTTTTAAATTACGCTATTCTCCAACATTTCGATCATTTTCTAATATACATTTCCTTTGTTCGAAGAATGCCTTCTCGAATAATCTTGCAAGCCATTGTACGTTTATCGTGTAATTAATCTCGAAAGAAGATAATCGTTTGAAAAGTTTATCGAAAACCTCTTGAATCCTTTGAAACGAAGTAACTCTTTTGATCCCTTTTCACTTTGAATTGAAGTTTATGTAAGTATATCAAGATAATACAATCTCGAAGATAAACTGTTGTAGTATCGTTTATTATTATAATGAACCAATTGTATCTCCCAAAAGGACGGAAACAAAGAATAAAATCTGTATACTCAAAAGGATGAATTTCTGTCGATTATCGACAAGAAAGATTTAACATGGATTCCTCTCCTTTTTTTTTGTATAAATAAGAAAGAAAAAAAATAGGCGGTATCTTTATTACTTTCTACCCACTCTCTTTCTCTCTCTCTCTCTCTCTCTCTCTCTCTTTCTCTCTCTCTCTCTCTCTCTTGCTTTTTCTCTCATTATTTTAAAACTTTCACTATTTTGTTTTTCCTTCAATCTATTCTATATCACTCTCTAATAGATAGACAATTTTCATCTAAACTCCGTTCGTTCTAATAACATTCAACCAACAGCCTCGATTAGAAACAGATGCGTGAGATAATGTGCATTAAGAGTATTTTCGAAATTCTCGACCGCATCGATTACGCGCTTAATACGCCTCTCGCCAACGGATAAATTGTATTATATTAGGAGATGTCGGTTCCCATGGGATGTGTACTCCGACATACATACATATACGTACATACAATATATATTATATAGCCAGTTTCACTCTAGACATATTTAGACTCGCACACATACACACACACACATGTTTATGTATATGTATATTACTCATGCTAAAGCGAATATCACGTGCCGCCACTTTACGATATGTGTCGACGAGGGAATTACTTTTCTTGGTACATCTTACAGTGAGACTTATCGCACGAAGTGTCGTTGAAAATAAGACGAAATTACGATATACCATTAAAATACGTACGAGAGAGAAAAAGTGAGAGAAGGAGACATTTATATATATATATATATATATATATATATATATATATATATATATATATATATATATATATGTATATGTATATGTATATGTATATGTATATGTATATGTATATGTATATGTATATGTATATGTATATATGTATGTATCTATGTATGTGTATATGTATGTATGTATGTATCTATGTATGTGTATATGTATGTATGTATGTATTTATGTATGTGTATATGTATGTATATATGTATTTATTTATGTATGTATGTATGTATGTATGTAGCTATATAAAAAAATCCCAACGAAAAGTATCCGTCATTAGGATTATTATGAAAAAATTTAATGACTTTTTCTTTTTTCGAAAAAAAACGCCGAGTCAGGACAATGTTATTTTCGAGAGAAACAGGTACTGGTCATAAAGTTCAACCACTTTAGGCTAACCCTCTTTTAAGGGGTTATAAACCTCTCTCTAAAAGTTTTAAATCGCAATAGGGGTCAAGTGGCATATCATTATTAAAGGTCTGTTAATTCCTATCAACAATGGTCGCTATTTTCTTTTCTTCTTTGTTTCTATTTTTTTTTCTTCTTTCTTTATTTATTTTGAGTCAATAACCCCCGAGTAAATAACGTTCGTTTCAAAATTGTCAGATAGAATAGAACGGAAAATCAATATTGACAACAACTTTTATTTCATGAAATATTCAAAATGTCTATCGTTAAGGCGAATACGCCGGAAGGAATATTTTTTCAATAAGATGGAACTCAATTGCATTATGTTACTCCAATACTGCAGGTTTTAAGCCGGCATTTTCTCTCAACCATTGAATTGGTAAAAGATATTCTATCGAATGAAACGCCTGACCTCACACACCTTGGTTCTTTTTTTTCTATAGAGATATTTAAAATTCAGTATATATATATATATATATATATATATATATATATATATATATATATATCACACAACTGACCTTAATACAACGATATACATACACTTTGAATGTTTAATGAAACAAAAGTTGTTATTTAAAATTAAATAATAAATATAAAAACAGTAGCATTATTAAAGATTTTTAAGATGATTATCGCAAAATCTTGTCACAAATTAGATGGATTTATTGACAAGGACCTGTTATCCTTGAAAGAAAATTGACCTTTCGAAAAAGTCAATAAATTTCACAATAATTCCGATCGAACAACGTCATTATTCGTAGGGACAATGTGTGTATGCATATGTATAGGGTATGTCAAAACTTATAATTGACATTTGAAGGGTTCAAAGAAGATAAAATTTTGAGACGAAAGTTCCTCTGTCATTTTTCTTTCCCGATAATTATCATATATATATATATATATATATATATATATATATATATATATATATATATATATATTGATTTTTGTTTATTTATTAGCCTTTGTATTATCACGAAGTTAATATAACATCCAATAATGAGTAATAACATTACCCCGTAAAAACTCCATTATGCGATGCTGTCATTAAATAATTAAACAATAATATCGATTTGTGAAACAAACGAGAAATTATAATTTATTTAGAATTATAATTCTTCACAATGTTAAATAAAGTAGAATTAATAAATGGAATTATAATTATAATTATAATTATAATTATAGAAAGGAAAATAAATAAATGGATAAGAGAGAAAGAATAAAGAGCAATTGCATATACATACATACATACATACATACGGAAAAATACAAAAGCGTAAACATTTTTAATTTGAAGTGACAGATTAATATTTCGCTTTGAAAAAGTTGATGGATTTCCGTATGGCAATTCCAATTGCTAATTTCTTTGAATAATTCATTTCGTTATCATTCGTCGTATCAAGAAATTTTCTCAAATATTTTTTTTTCTTCCATCATATTTTCTCTCTCTTTCTATAACTATCTCTCTCTCTCTCTTCCACATGTTTTCTATTTATTCGTTTATTATTCTCATCGTCATCTTCCAGCGATGTTATCGTCGCCACAAAATGGAAACGATATTTCCAAAGAGAACGTAGCTCGCAATTTATGATCTCCGTGGGAAATTTGCAAATATCGTCTCTCCACTTTTTGTACGAAGCTAATTCTGGTTTCTCTCTTTCTCTCTTTCTTTCTTTCTCTCTCTGTCTCTCTTTCTATCTATCTATCTATCTATCCTATCTAACTATCTATCTATTTCTTTCTCACTCACTCTATCATATCACATGATCTCCTTTTTTCATTTTCTTTTTCGTAATACCGAAAAAAAATCCACTTTACTCGTTACATGGTACGTATTTTAACCGGGAAAAAGAAAAAAGAGAGATGAGAAAAACGCTATCGTTTAGGAGAAAAATGTGAGAATGCATTTTCTCGAAGGGCAGCTATGAATCCTTCGGACATAATAACGAAGTCACGATAAAAGCTTACGACGTAACCCGTCGAGTTAAATTATCAACGATCCAAATTAGATTTTACTTCGTTTTAAATGCGTCTTTGTGAATCATTTATGAAAAAGTACCATTCCGTGAATTGCGAATTAAAGAAAAAAATTACGACTGCTCCCTTCCGTATAATATTTCTATTACAAAAAGAATGAAGAAGAAACTACGAGGGGCTTTTTTTGAAATTTCGCGAAATCCAATGTATATACATACATACATACGTACGTACATACATACATACGTACATACATACATACATACATACATACTTTTGCCCAAGCAAATCTTATTCCAGTTTTATTCATTAATTTATTAATTTAAATGTTTAATGTATATATACAAAAAAAAAGAATATTAACCCTTTTTAGAAAACTTTAAAATATTTTCGTAAAGAGGAAAGATAAATTTGAAAAGTATCCCGCTTTACATTGAAATTGAAAAGGCATTCAAAGATTTGAAAGAAATGAAAAAAGAAAAAAGCAAAAGAAAATGAAAAAGGAAAAAATATTTAATACAAAACTGTTCTCCTTAGCTTTAAGAATAATTGTTAGACAAAAGTCGTTTTGTAGATGCAATGGGAAAGGAAATAGTCGACAGATATTGCGAAAATCGCTTACAGATCAATGAACGAGACGATTTCACGGAGAAATTGATAAGCATCGTGTTCGAAAGGAAGGAGGAAGAAGGAGGGATAAAGGAGGAAAAGAATTTAAGATCGAGCAATAATTTTAAGAAGAAATCCAATTCCCGATATCAAAGAACGATAGGGAGTTTAAATTTCACAGAAGAATAAAACTCAAACGATTTTACAACTTCTACCGCCACTACAAAATCTCTTTCTCTTTCCTCCCTTCCATCTTTTATTTGTTATAATTTTCCCCTTGCACTTACTACTAATTAAAATTTAGAACTATTCGCGCCGTGAAATAAATTATTTTTTGCTCATCAAAGAAACCTCCCTTCCTGTCGTGTCATTTAAAGCACAAGAGAAAAAAAAAGAAGAAGAGGGAAAAAAACTAGATTTTATAAAAACAATTTGTGATAAATTAAATGCACCATCTCCATAATATACACCATCCCCGTATAATAACACTTATTACGTTGTTTGGATAAAGCGATAAGCAACAAACCTACCGAACGATACATTAATTGTTACTATTTATCTGATGAGATTAGATTGATCAATAAAATTATTGTCGTAATTTTTAATAAGTAATAACGGTGTCGTTTAATAAATATATATACAGTTACATATAAAATTCTAATGAGATTAGATCGACTAATAAAATTAATGTCGTAATTTTTAATAAGTAATACTGGTGCCGTTTATTTGAATATATATGTATACATTTACATATAAAATTCTAACAAGATTAGGTCGACCAATAAAATTAATGTCGTAATTTTTAATAAGTAATACTGGTGCCGTTTATTTGAATATATATATATATATATACATTTCTATATAAAATTCTAATGAGATTAGATCGACTAATAAAATTAATGTCGTAATTTTTAATAAGTAATAAAGAAAACCAATAAAATTAATGTTGAAATTTTTATTATGTATATATATATATATATTAAATAGTATATGTAGAACTCGAAAAAGAAATAAAAAAAAGGAAAAAAAAAAGAAAAAAAGGAATAATACTCTAGTACCCATTTATCGTTTTCTCTTTGTTATATTACTTTTTCAAATGGATTCAAGGTAGCTCCCCTTTTATCTTTGATCTGTAATCACGACGAGCGACACGACAAATAAACTTTGCCATTTTTCTTTCTTCTCCTTCTTCTTCTTCTTCTTTACGCGCCAAATTCATCGTCGTCTTTGAGTGCACAATACGTTGCTTATAGAAGAGATATAGAATCATGATGTCACGAGGATTATGCGAAGGGTTAATAGCTACGACGGGGGATGTAGCGGGGATTTGGAAACAGGGTGCTCGTTCGTTCTCAAAGCTTTACGACGTCCTCGGGTTTGTGTCAGTAGCACGTCAACCCAGTTTCACGAGTTCTGTCACGCAAACCCGAGCAAGGATATATCCGCCTTTAAATTACGAGGAAGTCCGCCAGTACGATTTTAAGATTTATTACTTGGTTGTGCGAACGAAATACGAGGACGATTACGAGTATGAACCCGAGAAAATGTCTACATCTTATGTTAGGATTTTCTAATCCCATTGTGGATGAGAGCCCAAGCTGAAAATTAAATAATATTTCGTGATGTGTCGTGATCAATTTTTCTACTACGCGATGCGTATCTTTCTTTCTTTCCTTCTTTCTTCCTTTCCTTTTTTTTTCTTTCTCCTTCGTACAAAAACAATAAAATCTCGGTGAGCTTTTACGAGTTACGTCGGATAGTACGGACAATAAAGTTTTACGTTTCTTTTAGGAATAAGATAAGGGAAGAATTGGAATTTAAATAAAATTAATTTATTGCGTTAGTTTGAGATATTATATCGCAAAATAAAATAGGATTTGCGTTAACGATAAAGTATAAAAAATGGTATATGCATATGCAAGTAAATGAGAAGAAAGGAGATTGATGTTAAACATTATAAATGTAAAGAAATTATTATTATTACTATTATTGATTATAATATATGATATGTATGTGGGTGTGTTGTGTATATGTATAATATAAAAATATTATATAAATCAGTGAAAGAAAATATATTAATTTTAATACTGTAAATATCATGATATATAAATATAAAATATGAACAAAAATAGAAAAATATAATACAAATAAAAATGAACAAAAATTGTTATATGAGAAAGCAAAAAGTAAAATAGATTAATTTTAAATACTAATAAAATATACAAAAGATTATATATATATATATATTATTGTTTCTATATAAATATTACATAATGCATCTCTATTATTCGGTATTTAAAATACATTTAAATACAGATATATTTGATAAGAAAACTTTGCTGAACGTTCGCGAGTACTTGATAGATATTAGTATCGTCATTGGAAAATGTTTCACGGTAGTTTCAATAGAAGCGTATTTATAAGAGGGAGGGGGAGGGGCTTATTTCCATTATGCCGAATTATTAAGTTACGGAGTTTCACTGGAAATATGATAAAAGAAAAAACAAAAAGGAAAAGATGTTTCGAGGTCTTGAGAGAATGGTGTTAGCGAGAGGATTACGGAAAGGGTGAAAAGTCGACTCGCATGTCTGGAAAATCGCGTTACGTTGGAAACAAGGCGCGTTTGTTCGATAACTTTGAAATCCTTTTTACAGTTTCGCAGTTTTATAAGCGTACAACGACGGTTTCGACGCCTATGAACATATAAAGCTTATGTTACCCGTTACGGCTTCCTTTATATACAACATATATATATATATATATATATATATATATATATATATATATATATATATACATACATACATACATACATATGTTCTATGTATATAAAACTCAATTTTGGAAATATAGAAAAAAAGACAGAAAGAGAAAGAGAGAGAGAGAAATATTATATTAAACTTATTTTTAGATAAAGGTCGTTTTGTTTCTGTTCGATATTAAATATAAAATATCTTTTCATGTTTTCATACGAGTATACAAAATATATTGGTTATATATACATACATACATACATACATATATATATATATATATATATATATATATATATATATATATATAAACGTAACACATTTTCATATATATAAAAATAATTTATTAAAGAGAAGAATATAGATATATGAATGATATAGGCAATATGATAAATAAGAAAGATAACGCTCTCATATCCATTTATAACGACGTATATTTCACAACATACAACACAAAATCAGATGAATTTTACCCTATATGGACATTCACGTATTTTATTCGCTCATGATTCATATAATACATCCTTATCGTATCATCACTCATACGATGTTCGCTTTTTACACATTGACCATTACTTTCAGCCATTTTTCTTATTTTATTCATATTTGTTTGCCGAAAATACATGAAAATATATACATAGAAATATATACATAAATTATCCGAAAGAAATGATGTATTATAGATATAATGATATAAATTTAAACTGGTAGAATTTCGAAAATTTTAATATTCACGTGAATCGAAAAATTTAAGTAATCTAATCATAGAAACGATAAATTATCCCTCAGCTCACTATTATATAAGAATGTAACAATGTATGTATATAAACGATGAAAAATTTAAGTTATAATTGAAAGAATTTTAACGAAGTCGTATGAACAGCTTTAAATCTTTTCTTTCTCTCTCTCTCTCTCTCTCTCTCTTTCTCTTTCTCTCTTCCATCTTCCTCATACACACACTATCGTAGCCAATCTCGAATTTTTCTTTCGACCCTTTCGCACATTTTTCAACTACCCTCGTGCGAAATGGACGACAGTTGGAGAATATATAAGGTCACGGTATGTCATCGATCGTGAATGAAAGTTCCGTTCGTTTAAACTTCCTTTGACTAACACATAAAAACACGCACAAACACACACATAAATATCTTACCTATGTTTACGAGAAAATTTCAAGGAAAATCAAATTTTCACAGACAAGTACGGGAAGATTTAATACACACGCGAATACGTACATAAATATATATATATAGACATACACGTACAACAAGACCCACGTTCGAAAGAGTTTAGCTTAAAGGTTAGAAGCACTCGCCTACGTTTTACCTAGTAGAAACGTAGAAAATTTGTTGAAAATCTGATTTTCATAGATTGTGCTTCCCAAGTGACACGCATGTAATAAGTACATACCTGGTATGTACCTAAATAGATAGAAGCAAGGGCTGACGTACTCGCTTTATCAACTCGCTAACTCGATATTTTTTCCCTGAGTATAATAATCGGATCGATGAAATGGCAGAAGAGAAGAGAAGAGGAACAGAAAGAGAGAGAGAGAGAGAGAGAGAGAGAGAGAGAGAGGGAGAGAAGGATGAAATCAGAAAGAAAAAGAAGATAAACGAGAAGATTCCTATTTTTTGGCTTACATTCGATCGAAAATTAGAAATCGAGATCGAGATGGTGACAAACGTTTATCATTTGGTAATATTTCTTTTCGTGTTTGTATATATATATATATATATATATATATATATATATATATATATATATATATATAACGGATGAATTATATCCAACAATAAGACAGAACGGCAAAAATGATAAACGTATCCCTATCACATTTGTCGATAAAGATAAATTTCCTAAAGAAGAATGTCTTTTATTCTAACAGAAAAAAAAAAGAAAGAAAGAAAAAGAATGACGTCCAAGATCTTTAAAAACTTCTACATACCTACGAAAGATATATGATTATTACATCTTTCGAAGTATTAAAGTCGTCGACACTTCTTTTTTTTTTTTTTTTAATAAAAGTTCATTTTTTGCCTACACTAAACACATAAAGCATAAATCAAAGAAAACAGAAAATATTCTAAATATGTACCATCGTGATCACTGACAACGAAAATATCAACTTCCAAGGTTTATCGATGTACAAACCTAAACATATATATATATATATATATGTATATATCTCATTAAACATCTATTTATATATTATATATATGATAAGTATACAATATATGTCTTTGTCTAGGTAGGTGAACATGTACCACGTACCTTGTGGTATGTTCGCGCGCGTGCATGCACGTAGTGAGGGTAAGAAAGGACTTGCAAGAGCATCGAAGCGTTCCTAGTCCAGTAATCAGGCATATATGCTGGCCATTGACAAGCATCGAGCCATGATACGTGTTCGACCGTGAAACGATCGGTACCCTCCCCCTTATAACACGTTATATTCGATATCGCGATATAGATACATAGATACGTATATAATATACGATATCGTGATAATACGACTCAAACTAACGATCCCACTAAAATTTGATAATTAGAAATGTAATCGCGCAATACTTCTCTCTCTCTCTCTCTCTCTCTCTCTCTCTCTCTCTCTCTCTCTCTCTCTCGTCATCTCTCTTCATCGCTATACAATATATATCTACTCACCTTAATCCTACCAATTATACAACGAATTTTCTATTTCCTCTCTTTATGTATATTCTTGATGAAGAAAAACTCGTTAAGCATAGAAAATTAAAAAAAAAATAACAACAACATGCAGTACACTGCCGTTAAAAAAAAAAAAATTACGAAAAAAGCGACAAGCTTATTTTTTCGCATTTTCTGCTCCTTCCTTCCTGTCATTATTGTAATCACACTCTCGAGCTTCTATCGTAAATTAATCCTTTTTTCTCTCATTTTCTTTTTTTTTTTTGTTTTTCTCATTTCGAAGTAAATTCAACAAAATACATGCATTATTCGAATATTCATTATCCTGATGTTCTACCGTCCTATCGTTTGTCAAAAAATTTCCTTTACCCGTATGATTTATTTCCTGTTACAATATCGTTCTTTCGTACTTTCTTTCTTTCTTTCTTTCTTTCTTTCTTTCTTTCTTTCTTTCCCTATTCAAAGAGATATTTTTCATATAACGTTTACTTACTCCTTTAATATAAAAATCAATCTTACTTTTAATATCTTGTCTTCGGATAACATCAGAACAGAAATATCAAAAATGGTGGAATTCAAAAATTTTCAATAAAACAAAATATCGATTTAATATTATCTTCCTTCTTAGCAACATATATATATATATATATATATATATATATATATATATATATATATATATATAATGTACGTCTCATTAAATATCCATATGTTATATATATATGTTATATAGAATATATCTTTGTTTTGATATGTGAACATGATGTACCTCGCGGTGCCCGTGCTATATATACACATATTCTACTTGATGCATTATAATAATACATCGGAGATGAAGTAATAATTAACCTTTCGGAAGATACGTTTATACGAATGCCTTAATTAACATCAATTAACATCAAATAACGAACGATAATACATCAAATGAATATTAATAAATATTTTTTATACGTTTTTGTTTAAAGCCGGAGACCTGCATATCGACGTACGAACCGCACGCATATTGCGTCGTTTATTCGACGACAGATCGTGCTTCTGTGAGAGTGGCCGAGGAGGTTCTCCAAGCCCTTTGGCGTAGCGACCACGTATCTGCGAGGGCGGTCATTCTCGTTGGAAACAAGGTCGACCTCGCTCGAAGTCGTCTGGTATCGACCGAGGGTAATGTATCGTTTATATCGTTCACCATCAACGCCGCCACCCATCCTCCCACCCTCCCTCCCTCTCCGCCCCTCACAATACGCGTCTATCAAAATCCTTATCGCCGCATTCAAACGCGATTCCACATGCAACCTGCACCATTTGCCACAGTCCCACTTCCGAGACTCTTTGTTAAACGTAATCCTAGAACGACCTTGTCTCACTTCTTACTATTTCTCGTGGTTTCCTCTCGACATACATACATATATACATACATAACTAAACTATTTGTAGTAGTAATCGTGTCTAGGTATACGACCGTTTATCGTTTACTTATCACGTACGAAACTTCACTTATACGATTAGAAAATACGATTTTTAAATCATTCAAGTGATACACGAGACTTATCGGATCACCGATTGGCAAGTAATTTATTTATTTATTTGTTTAGTTTCTTTCTTTAATTTTTTTTTTTTTAATATTACGTATTAAGAAAAACGTCAGTTATTATTATTTGTTGTTGCTGTTGTTACTATTATTATCGACGGTTATAAAAATGTATTATTCTTTTGTAATTATGAATAATTTAAAAAAAAAGGAGAGAAAATAATAATTACGAAGCGTCACATAACAAACATAATCATTATATTAACATAATAGGTAATTATTGATATTACAAATTTAGAATAAGTTATTAATAAATAATCATCGTTAATTATGATTGCCATCAGTTTGAAGTTATTCTCGTGTATCTCATATTTTATCGGAATCGCGTGATACCGTATAATGCGTATCTCTGAAAAGGAACCGGACGGACGATCATCACGAAAATCCGACGCACGACTTTTTCAGGATTTCTTTTCGTTAAGAGTAGGAAGAGAGGAAGGGGAAGGGGGAGGTAAAAAAGTAAGAGAAAATAGTCGTCGAAACGAGGCCAACGACCGTGGCCCGAGGAAAAATGAAGCAAGTGAAACCGCGATAGGTCAAAGGAGCTCTCTTTTTTCCTCTCCATTCTCAGCATAAACGAGCCTTTTGCACGTTTTAAAAGACGAGAACCGCGATATTTCATTCCTCGATACTTCGGTGGTTTATTGAAATTTTAATCGGCGATTCCGATCATTTAATTGGAACCCGATCGACCGATCGAACTTCCTATTCGAAAGTTTCCTTGAAAGTGGACACGATTAAAGCGGAAGCTTTAAAATGATATTTAAAAAATTCATTATATATATATATATATATATATATATATATATATATATATATGTATGTATGTATGTATGTATGTATATAGGATGGATAAAAAATTACAAACGAGTAATATGAAAAGCTAACGAACTGTTGCGGTAAATCTTTTGTAAATTATTATTCTTACGATAAAAACTTAATGCAACGCGTGAAACTTTATTACGTATGAACGATCGATTATTATAAAACGAAAAAAAAGTCTAATAATTGTTTTATACAGAAAATAATACGAAGCACGTTATTTACGAAGCTTATGTTATAAGACGAAAAAAAAAGACAAAATCAAGAAAAAATATCTCCAAGAATTTATTATCTTTTGAAATACCTTCCGTGACTTTTTGTTCATCCTATGGTATTAACGCCAAAAGTGTCAATTTATTTCTATCAAATCTGTCGATTCGATGAGTACTTGGAAAAGAGATAGAAAAAAAAAAAAGAAAAAAACGATAATCAATCTTAAATTCACCTGATTTCACGATGATAAATGAAAGAAAATAATTCTGATTAAAACGTTCATAATGATTACGTTTTACAATACGAATTCGATAATTTTACTGTTAATAATAAATCGACCGACACGGTATTCACAGAACGTTCAAAAGCTCGTTTCGCATTATCGTATTAGTATTTCCTTTTTTTTTATTCCCTAGTTTCCCTCGAACAAATAGAATCTACGTTCATTTGAAATCAAAAGTAACAATCGACGGTCACATCGATATTTAGTCCATTAGATATCTTGACGTCCGGCCAATGAAGGAATTCCCTTTACCGGTAATGAACGTGTCAATAATTTAATCTAACGCCACGTGTAAACACTTGTTAGCTCTGCAAATCGTCCATTATTTATCGTAGGACAACACAACGGAATGGGAACGGCAAGGTCATTGCACGAAACCCCTCAAGCACTTCTCAATTTTTCCTTAATTTCTCGTTAATCTGGTATTAGGACAAACAGAACAGTATTTTCAATGCTCATACGGTTTATATAAGGTGTGAGGCATTTATGTATATGGGAACACCTGAATATCTTATGTATATAACGGACCATCGGGTTATCATCAATATCTCGATTGTTAAATACGGAACATGTGTGTACATACATTTACATATAACTATATATGCACGGGTATATAGGGTTTACAGTCCGATTACACTTTAAATGGTCCGTTGAACACAACGACTACATGCGATATGTACGTATAATATATGCGCTCGTAGACGTGTATCACTTCGACATAAAAACAAAAAAAAAAATAAAGAAAATAAAATAATACCATTGAAAGTTTTTGTCGTATTTACCGCGAAAACGCGTATTAGCTCGTTCGCGTTCCGCAATCCACGCGAAAAAAATTTACGTGCCTTTTTTCAATTCGCCAAGGCCATTCTGCGATTGGACATACGTATCTGAATATGTTGCGACATTGTCTCAAATGTCGAAAGATTTATTTTTACTTAACAGTATTCGTACAACCTTAAATATGCTTCAACGCCGAATCGGACGTGATCGAGAAACGGACAGATGTTTCATGACATGCCTACCAAGGTCGAACTATTTGACTAAGTATAATTTCTACGTATATAGGGATACGCATAAATGATACCGTCTTTTCAAGCGGGAAATTTAAGAAACGACCGACTAATGCAACGGTCAAAGAAAATACATCGTTTAACGAGGTATAGTAAGAGTTAAATTACCGTTTGGACATCTGTCGTGTCACACGTGGTTTCCACATCGTATCTATGTTAATGTGATGTAATGTGCAACAAACTTTGAGAGATGACACATGCATACGAAAGTGATATCGTATGTAATTTTATTCCAACGAGACCATTTAAACTGTTATCGTGATTTTATCCGAAAACCCTTTGTGTGTGTGTGTGTGTAGTTGAATTCAGAATTAAATTTTAGTTATAAAAAACTTGTTTTTACAAAAAAAAAAGTTCCGAAATGAGAAAAGTCTCAGAAAAATTAGAGTTTCGAACAACATTTTCCTTTTTCTTTTTAGCCGTAGAAAAAAGGAAGAAGAAAAAAAAAAAGAAAAAATCAAACACCACGACTCCCTCTATTCGATATATTTTTTTACCTCGATCGGTTTAAGAGATGGATATATAGCTGTAAAAGTTCACTCTTTTAGGATTGATTTTTCACGCTTTTAAAATGAAATTATAACGTGGATAAAACAAACACACACCTATTTCTTATTTTATTTTCTCTACTCCATCGGCTAATCTTTTCATCATGCTCGAAGCCAGCTACTTCACGAATTTTTCTTTGTAAGTATGAACTTAGTGGATACCATCGTGGGTAATATTGTTCGATTAATATTATACACCATCAAGCGAATTAATAACATTCATGTGTTCCTACTTAAATGTTTTACTCTGTAAATACATTACAGTAACTACATTGAGAATAGAATGATCCTATTATTTTTGTTTATATATATATATATATATATATATATATATATATATATATTTTCTTTTTACTTTCCTCAATAAATTATTTCCCTTACTGTAATTTGTCAAACTAATCGATCATCCATTTATTCCTCCGTAACATAATATAATAACTATATATACGATAATAACGCAGCCTTATTAAAATTCATTGCACTCGATACAATTCGTCACTAATTGCGGTAAATTGTTCAATTATTTTGTGCTACATATTTCGCAATTTATTTAGTATTTTGAATAATTATAAAACGAATGTTAGTAGGCGTACTTCCATAAATAAATGATCAAAACCTATTTAATAATGCGTTGACAAACCATCCGTAATTGATTATTCATAGATTTTCTGTGACGGCAGTTTCTAAATCGTTTAAATAATTAAATTTTTAAATATAAATGGGCATTCGTATAAATTTTACGATGAAATATATAAAACCGCAACGTTACATAACAAAATATAAAATTAAGTATCCTTTTATTTGAAGACATAATTAGAATCTATCTGTATAATCGTGAAAAAACGAATACTTATGAATTCGGTTGAATTCTTAATTTTTTGTCTTTTCGTCCTTATAAATCGTTCGATAAACTAGATGAAAAAAAAACAAAAAGTATATATTTTAATCATTTCGCGAACATATTTTTATCCTTCATCGACGTTTTACATTCCTTTTCCGATTGAACGAATGTTCGATTCTTTCATTTATAATTTTTTACTTGTTTTAAATTTGATTATATATTTATATAAATATATATATATATATATATATATATATATATGTATATATATATGTAATATCTATGACATAAGAACGAGTTGATATATAGATTTTGAAAGATGGCCGATGTCACGTTTAATTTTTCTTCGTAATTGCAGATAGAATGTAGCACGAAATTCCTCCGAATGTTGAACTCAAACTATTCTCATAATTATTGGCATACCATATCTAGAAACGTATAGATATAAATAACGGGAATGATTTAAATTTAGAATTACGTTCATTTGATTATTCGTCAGATGAAGAACAATTTAATGAATTAGAAATGAATTGGAAATATTTGCGAGACAATATACGAGTTCGAGGATTTAACTAACGCCGATAATCTTTTGGTATGGAAAAATTTATGTAATAAATAAAAATTTGTCGACAGAGGGCAAATCAATGGCAACTTCGTACGATTGCAAATTCATCGAGACGTCCGTTGGTATAAATCACAACGTGGACGAGCTATTGGTAGGATTGTTAACACAAATACGTCTGAAGCTCGAGAATCCAGAAAGGACGCGTGATTTATTCCGCAAGAGGTCACGAAAAAATCGTAGCAGATCGCCCCTGGGCTCTTGTTCGGAGAACAACTCACCGAAGAAGTACAGAGGTAGTCGGACGAGTACCAGCCTAAAGGTACGAAACTTGTTGGGTAAGGTCTGGGCAAGGGATAGCAAGTCGAAAAGTTGCGAGAACCTTCACGTACTTTAAAAAAAAAAAAAAAAAAAAGAAGAAAAAGAAGAATGATTGACTCGAAGAAAAGAAAGAAAAGGACAAAAAAAATCAATAACAAGAGAAACAAGGCCGATACTAATTATGCGATCCTAACTCGTGAACTGTAATTCGAATAACGATTTAAAACGATATTTATGTTCTCTATTTTCTTTTTATTTTTTTTTCCTCTTTTTTAGAAATAGGATTATCGGGTCGCAACATGAGAAAAAGAAACAAATAGAACGATTTCCGTTCGAAGAATATTAATGAGATAGAGAGAGAGAGAGAGAGAGAGAGAGAGAGAGAGAGAGAGAGAGAGAGAGAGAGAGAGGGAGAGAGAAAGGGGAAGATAAAGGGACGATTAAACGAGAGAAAGAGAGCGAAAAAGATAGATAGAGATAGAGACAGAGTGAGAGAGAGAGAGAGAGTGAGAAAGAGAGAATCCTAACTGGTAGAAGTTAATGACTACCTCGAGAAAATTGTGTTCACCCGCAAATACGTTTTTAATCGTCCTATCCTTTGTTTTTATTCTCCGAAACGTAGTCGATGGGATCGAGAACGACACATTTTTGGATCGTTACAATGCCCATTGAATTTCGAGCACGTGTGTTTTTTTTTTTTATTTCTTTTTTTCTAGTAGTAGAAAAAAGAGAGAAAGAAGAGAGAAAAAGAGAGAGAAAGAAAATAGGACAAAAAGAGAACACGAGAGAAATCGACGCGAATGCGTTCGTCCGTTCGTACCATCGAAATGTCGCGGAAAATGTTCGTGAGAGGTGGTACGTTTGAATTTTTAACGAAATATATGTTTCCTCCGAGAATTGTTGCAACAAGAGGAGATGAGAATAACGTATCGTACTTACGATAATCTTGTTTCACGCGTCTCTTACGATAATCTATATACACACACACATGTATACACATATATATATATATATATATATATATATATATATATATATATATATGTAATGAATATATTATGTATTATATCTTCCTCGACCAAAGCGATAACCGTAAGATTGTTGTTATTGTATCGTAAATAATGTCGACTTTTTAGAAAAATAACTGAAAGCGAGAATGTGAGAAATAAAGGAACAATGAAGGAAAGAAAGAAAAAGAGAGAAAGAGAGAGAGAGAGAGAGAGAAATTAAAAAATAAACATACATACATATAATAATACATATGATATCGTATGTATGATTAGCGATCGACAAACGAAAAGATGTCGTCAAGATGAGATGACGTCACACGGACTATCGAAACTCGATTGAAAAAAAAAAATAAACAAAGAAAGAAATAGAGTGTGGGGGAGAGAGAGAGAGAGAGAGAGGTAGACAGGGAAAAAAGATGAGAAAATAAATGGCAAAAAGGATTCATCGTACTCTCTTTAAATTGGAGAACAAGTTTATGATAGTAAAAACGAGTTGGGACTGTTCCAAATTTTCGGGAACATCCACGACATTTTTTTCTGCTTACCTTGAACGACCTCGCAGCCGAAATATGTAACAGAACGAGAGAATTCCGTTCGTTTTATATACATAGATACATACGTACTTACATATGTGCATGGATATACGCGCACATGCACACTTTTGTACACGTACAAAAAAATACACATATACGTACACACATACACACATATATACATACACGCATACACGTGTATACCTGTGCTTTTCTAGGAAAAAAAAAAGTAAAAAAAAAAAAGACAAATTGGATAATACCAGTATGGCGACCGATTACGAACAACCGACATGCTTTCTACACGTTTTCTATACATAGGTACATACACACATACATAGATTTCGAATACGTCATTGTTACATAGGTAACTTATCAAACGTTGACGAAAAAAAAAGTCTGTCTGTGTTTGCGTTCGTGTTCGTGTTCGTGTTCGTTTCGTGTTTGTGTGTGTCTGTGCGTGCCTGCGCGCGCGCACTCGCACTCGTTTTCTCCTTTGTAACGCTTGTAAAACACGGGAGATAAACTATCGTACATATGTCACGTTTTAACAAACGGCACATCTGCCGTAACACGATTTGTTATTCTTTGCTTTCGATCAAACTACGCAAATTTTTTAATTCCGACGTTAGAGAAAAATAGAGAGAAAGAGAGAGAGAGAGAGAGAGAGAGAGAGAGAGATAGAAAGAGAGAGAGCGAGAGATAGAGAGAGAGAGAGAGAGAGAGGAAGAGAGACAGAAAAAAATGATAGAATAAAAAAAGAAGAAGAGAGCGATTTATTGTAATCTTGCAATAACTTACACCGTATATTTTATCTTATACTTCATTTTCTTATATTATATTATATATTCATATATACATATATCTATATATATGCATGTATTTTTTATTTCAATTTATTTGCAATTATAACGATCAAAAGTCATAAATGCATAGAATAAAAGAAAAGGAAAGAGAGAAAGAGAAAGAAAGAAAGAAAGAGAGAGAGAGAGGAAGAGAGAGACACTTAATGACATAATTTTAATTAAATTGCTTCGGCGTTCTCTCTCACTTCCTCTCTCTATCTCTTTCTCTCTGTCTGTCTCTCTCTCTCTCTCTTTCTCTCTCTCTCTCTCTTTGTCTTAAAATTTTTTTTTATATGCCTTTTATACATACTTCGTGTTTAGTAGTTTTGTTATTATACTTACATTTGCATTTGCATTTACAATTCATATTCATTTTTCTTATCAATATGGTACACTCTTGTACCTTGCAAATATTAATGTTGCTCTCTCTCTCTCTCTCTCTCTCTCTCTTTGTCTCTTTCGGAATTATTGTTCCTTTTAAAATTCTACCCAGAATAACAAATGCTGATAAATTGTAAGGCTTTGTATTTACGTCCGACAGAAATATTAATAATTCTTTTCCTTTTCCTTTTCTCTTTATTTTCTTTTACTTTTTTCCCTTGCGCGACATTTTGCACGTGGTTAACGACGCTCGTAAGTTTCTACACGTTAACAACGCGAAGATTTTATTCCGTTCGACACATCGCAGATTAATCAAAAGTGCATGGAAAAGCTGGGAGGGGGAGGGGAAGTGAAAAAAAAGAAGAGTAAAGAGGAAAGAGAAAGGAAGGAAATAAAAGAAGAAAAAAGTGAAACGACAAAAAAAGGGAGAAAAATGGAGAAAGAAGGATGGATGAACAGATAGATGGATGGAAAGAAACAAAAATACTAAAAACAAAAATACGTGCACGTTTCGGTCGTTCGGACGAACGTTGGGTACGTATTATTGAATTCGGAAAACGGGCATTGAATTCATGGCACGAGAACCGAACGTTCGAGCGGGAAAATATGAACGACGGCGAAAACGTAGAAGGGAAATTTGAAAAGAAGTTTCTCCATCAAAATCGACGTGTACAAAACCTTGTTTTCTTTTCTTTTTGGAGCTTTTTCGGTCGTTTTTTATTTTCCTTTTTGTTTTTTTTTTCTTTCACCTTTTTTACGTTTTATATCTCTTCCTTTTTACCTTTTCCCTCTTTCTCTCCTTTTACATCCCGTGAAAGCTTGTAATTACTCCTATATCCTCGTAACGAAAGAGATATTTCTCTTGGCTTTTAGCAAACAAAAAATGAAAAAGAGAAAGAAAGAGAAAGAGAGAGAGAGAGAGAGAGAGAGAGAGAGATAGAACTAAAATGATAACCGACGAAATGATGCAATGATCAAAGACCGCGCATGCTTTAAACGTCGAACAAGAAAATACAAATCAACGTTCTTTTTATTACTATTCTCCCTCCTCACGCCCTCCCCATCCACGTTTTATACATCAACGACTCAATATTATACGCTTCAATCCTCTTCCTCTTTTTCCCTACTTTCTGTCGTACAAATAGAAAGCTTTAATAATCTTTCATTGTTAATATCTATGTAGCTCGGTACCGATTTGCGTCGTATTTCGAAAAAATTTACGACGATACGAACGAAAACGACACGAAGGATATAAAAGTGTCAAACGATCTGCGAAAGAAAAAAAAAACGATTAACGTATATCGGAATAAAAAAAAAATTAAAAATTAAAAATTAAAAATTAAAAATAAAATAGAGTGAAAGAGAGAGAGAGAGAGAGAGAGAGAGAGAGAGAGAGGAAACGGTAAGAAAGGAAAGTAGTAGAGAGGTCAAAGTATTAAAGATTAACGAGTAAATATAAACGGCATATCTGGAAGAAAAGCGTCCAAAGATATCTTCCCGACGTATCTTACTCGGCTTAACTTAATTGAATTAACGGTATTCGTAGCTTATTCATTCGGTGTCCGAATAAACGTGATAAATACGCTTTTAGCTTAACGATAAATATTCAAGAAAGAAAGAAAGGAAAGAAACAAAGAAAGGGAAGAAAGAAAGAAAGGAAAGAAACAAAGAAAAGAAAGAAAGGAAAGAATCTGTAAATGGAAAATGTCTGACAGACGAACGACCAAATATCGTGGCCGTTGTTCCAAAAGAAAAACATTAATCCGAGATAATGCAACGTGAATTAATAAATCATGTACAAAGATGTGGGCGTATACGTGTATTAAATAGAACATTATAAAAGAATTTCAAGAACGTTGAAAAATTTTACACGTAGCTATGTATTAACGTATTAATATTAGCGCTATGAGAGCAATTTTTTTTTCTTTTTTTTTTTTTTTGGAAGCGTCGATCACGTAATAACATACACATATATACATACGTACGTACATACGCACACGCATACATACATATATACCATACACATAACATACACACACACACAAATTAGAAGCTAGTATAATTTTCTCGAAAAATAATTAAAAAAAAAAAAAATAAATAAAATAAATAAAAACGGGTATGTCCAACGCGTTTAAATTAGTCGTTTGAAATAATAAGAGAAATAGCGAGTATTCGATCGCCCGAGAGATTCAATATATTTCGAGGAAGATTATTTACGAATTATTTATCGTTTCGGGAGTGGCAAGAAGTCGATCGGTAGAAATCGATAAGTCATCATCGTAAAACGAACTGGAAGAAAAGTCATGTTGTTCTCTAACATCTCTTACGAATCGTATCTACTTTTCTTTTTTTTTCTTTTGTCCTTTTTACTATTTGACCCTTTTCATTCTTTTCTTTTCTTTTTATTTTTATGTATGTATGTGTATTATCTTACTCGTCATTGTTCACCAACGCGTTTAACTCGAGGTCCGATCGACCAGCTATAACGAACGAAAAAATATAACGAACGAAATAACGAACGATTAATCGAATACGTCTGGACACGCACGCTCAACGTGTTCCCATTTTTCTCAAATCTCAACGATCGAACGTTTCGAACGCTATAAAACTAAAAAAAAAAAGAAAACGGACAGAGAGAGAGTGAGAGAGAGAGAGAGAGAGAGAGAGAGAGAGAAGCAGAAACGCTTATTAAGCGATCGCGTCGTCGTAAATATTGATCGTTACCGCATCGCAATTCCTCTCGCCCTGCTTCCTACCCTGCTAGATGTACTTTTAATGACGTAAAAAGACACAGGAAACAGATAATACCGAATAGAAGAAAAAAAAAGAGTAAAAGAAAAGGAGACATGGAGAGAGAGAGACGAAGGATGATCTCGCATAAATTTACACCAATTTTTTACATTACGATTTTGTACGACTAAAATGTGGTTGAATATCGTTAAATAAAGAGCGATCGTCGCTTATCATGTACTTAGATATGTACGTCGTCGATGAAGAAAATAGAGAAACTAAAAAAAAAAATAAATAAATAAAAGAAAAAGAAAAAAAAATAGGGAAAAAAAATAAAAGAAACAAAAATAAGTAGGACCACGTAAACGAGTACTTAGCTTCGATATTCAATGGTTCCGTCGGGGCTATAACAAACGATCGTTTTTCTTCTACTTTCGTAATACATACTGATTAATTGATAAAATCACACACAGAAAAAAAAAACAGAAAAAGAATTTAAAAAAGTAAAAAATAAAAACGGCGCATGGAGGTATCATGGTGTTGAACGATAGGGAGAACATCTTTCAGACGTAAATCAAATTTGATATCGTTCGGGGATTAATCGAAAAATATTCGCGATAAGGGGGAGGACTCGAGTGAGATAAGAAAAAACGAGAGAGACAGAGTGACAGAGAAAAAAGGAGCGAGAGAGAGAGAGAGAGAGAGAGAGAGAGAGAGAGAGAAAAAGGAAAAGGGAAAGAAATGTCGTCGTCATAAATCGTTTCTTCGTTCTCTCGTTTCCTCTTCCTTCTTCGTCCCCGTCGTAATAAGTTTTTCTAGTAGCATAAATATAAACTCGGACGAAGATTTCTAGTCTTCCTCGCTTTTACATAAGAGAACTTTGCGAGAGCTTTACAGTATGTCACTTTTTTCAAAGAGGAATAATATTACTATGAACGAGTACACATACGCGTACTAACGTATGTACGTATAACAAATAGGTCTTTTGGAGCAAGTTTATTAACGATTAATCGATTACATATCCTGTCATCAAAACCTGTCGCAACAATTCGATAAATGATTCGAGCGATTTTGTGATTCGGTGATAAATGTTTGAATAAAGGTACGACGAGATAACGAAGCTCGAACTTGCGATTTTTGAAGTCATTGCACCGAAAGAAATAACACAATCCGAACGAAATAAGAAAGACTATTTCAAATATATTCAATGCCGACGACGGCGGCTGCTCGTGAATTTATTATGGCGCTGTCCCTGATAAAGGATATCATGTGATTTTTCGGTTATGAGTGTGTCGTTACGAAAAATAATCGCGTATTTAAACCCGTGACATCTTGGAGTATTAAGCCTGATAGTTCTCAAACTATCGGATATTATCTGACATTAATGGGTATGTATGTATGTGTGTATATTCGTACAGGTATTATATTTATTTTTCAATACAAACTTTTCAACGCGAATTAAATTTATTGCAAATCACATTAATCCGTTCGCCAGTCAAATTTCTCCTTTCGCAAGACTAGTTTCTTATTCTTCTTCTTCTTTTTACAAGATTTTTCTTTAGGATTATCGTCTTTCAATTTTGTGAAATAAGAAGTGACTACGAGAAGATATTTTTTATTTTCTTTTTTATTTTAAATCCACTTAAAATTAATATTTCGAATCACCAATTAATCAAAATTATCAGCTCGACTATCATCGTTGAGTTTATATTTTGTTCCAAACTCGAATCAAGCTTAGACGTAAATTATAAGAATTTCAGGAACGTTAAATATAACGATGTAACCGCGTATCGTCTAGAGAATATATGCGTTTAATAAAAAAAAAAAAAAAGTAGAATTGTTCTGCGATTTTAATTTACCGCGGGAGAGAAAGATGTTATGTTTATTACATGAATATGCATGTGTAATTATTAACAGATGCTTTTGGAGTTACCATTATAAATTAAGTTATGTATACATTATTGAGTATCTGCATGCAGTTTTCATACTACATTCACTCGTAAACATATTATGAATTCCATATCCAATGAATTTGGTAATTACTATTAAATATGTATTTTATCTACGTCCTTCCATTACATAGAGTAAAATTTAGAATTTCTCAATGATAAATCTACATTTCTTTTTATTTTTTATAAAAAAAAAAGAAGCTCGAGAAAACAAATTTTTATTATTTTTTTTTTAACGACGTGCAAAAGCACAAATTTGATTCGTAAACGGATTAATGCGATTTGCAAATGATCATTCAAGTTGATTTTCAAAAAGTTTTAATAAATATAAAGGAAAAATCTGTACGATCAAGAGGTCTATTAAGTTATTCTCGAATTTTTAAAAAAGCATATACCGTACGAAAACTATCGGACTGTTCTCATTCGACGTTTTTATTTTATTATAATTTGTTAAATAACGTTCACAAATTTATCATTAATCTTATATTACATTTTATCATCAAATCAAACACACACACACATATACATACATACATGATAACGATAAGAATATTTTATAGGTCAATATTATTTTATGCAATTTTTTTAATGAGAGAGAATATTTATTTTTAGGAAAGACCTAGATGTCTTTTCAAAACGTATGAAAACCACTGCTTTCCACAGTAACGAGTCGGATTTTTATGGAAAACATTAGAATTGTTCGTAGATCTTTTGTAAAAGATAGTACACAAAGAAGAAAAAAAAGAAAACGAGAGAAACAAAGAGAGAGAGAGAGAGAGAGAGAGAGAGAGAAAGAGAGAGAGAGAGATGGAAAGAGATTGAGAGAGAAAGAGACAGACAGAGGACTCTCGAAAGTCGCTTTTTCTCATTACTTCCGGAAAGTTGACAGAGCCATAGCTCGAGGCCGATATTCGAGCTTGCAGCGGGTCCTTTGTACGGAATAAAGCGAGCTTTTTCAGTACAACGATCCGTTTAGTTACGGTATTTTGAGAATTCGATGACGGGTAGAGGATGCAAATAAAGAAAGCGAAAGAGAGAGAGAGAGAGAGAGAGAGAGAGAGAGAGAAAGAGAGAGAAAGAACGTGGGTGTATATATATATACATATATATATATATATATATATATATATATATATATATATATATATATATATGTATGGTCGGTTGGATAACTTTTATAGCGAACATATGCTTTGATAAAAGTTAAGCGACTAGAAAAAAATACATACATACATACATACATACATACATACATACATACATACATACATACATACATACATGCATGCATAGCTCATCGTAACGTGCCTCGCAAGCTACCTCGATCAAGTTTCCAGAAACTGTTTAAAAACGACCTCCTTGTTCTCTTGTAATAATTTAAAAATTCTTTTACGGTTTTTCTTTTTCTCTTTTATCCTTAATAAAATTTGTTCTTAAAAAAAAGAGTGTAAAGCAAAACGAAAAAAAAAAAAGAATCGTTACTCTGTTATTAATTAGAAGGAGATTTTAAAGCGTATCATAAAATTCGCGTTATCGCGATGATAATACATAGACGAACACTTACGTGAAATCGGCCGATCTCTTTTCGCGTCAGCTCGATCATGATAATATAATAGTAATATTATTTATTATTAAGTAATGACAGTGGTAATAATAGAAGTAATAGTAATGGCGGTAAAAACAAAAAAAAAAAGAAAAATAAAAACAACAGGGACGTCGAACGATTGGAGAGAAACAATTCGCGTGTCTCTCTGTTCGGTCCAATTTGTCAAAATTACATACTGACAAATAAGTTTTGGTGTCTCTCATCGTTAAATCGGACAGCCAAGAGCAGGCAATGTGCTTATTCCAACCACGCGAGGCTTTCGTGCTCGACAAAAAGCTCGACACACCGGCACTAGCAAGCTTGACATCGACACTCGCGAGCTCGTATTTTTTTTCTCTTTTATCTTTTTTCTTTCTTCCTTCTTCCTTCCTTCGCCGTGTCATATAACGCCGCCCCCTCGAACAATTAAGATTCTTATCCTTCCCGAATCATTCCCATCTGTCGTTCCTTCGATCGAGGTACAAACTTTTCTTTCCATTCAAAATTAACAAGAGAGAAAAGAAATTACGTTATTTTACGTTATCGCTGTTATCATTATCCAACGGTTTATCTATGGAATAAAAGCTGAATTTAATTTCATGGTGAAAACGTTTGGAAAGATCTTTAAATGATAAACAACAATACATACAGTGGACGTCATTTATGTTTCATTCGTTATTTGGAATAAAAGCTTTGCGATTGTAATAATAATAGGCATTGTACGACTTCGTAAAATCTTTTCTTCGCGATAATTGTAGGGGAAGGGGGGAGGGGAACAAAATAAAAGAAAAAAGAAGATTCAGTTAATAATTTAATTTCATAATATCTGTTTAGAAAAGCTTTTAATATTATTTCTCGCGTATTACTTCTCTCTTTTCTTTCTTTCTTTTTTTTAATAATAATAACTACTGATCAAAATAGAAACCACCTCTGTTTATTTTGGAGCTGTGATTCACAATGTATTTATATTGAAATAACAAACTCTTCGTCCTAAATACGAAAGAAGAGAAAACGCTTTGAAAGGGTCGGTCGATTCTTCGACTACTCTTTTTTCCAATTTAGTAAAAAAGAAAAGTAATAAAAAAATAGAAAAAAAAACAAAAAAAAAAGAAAGAAAGAAAGATCACAAACTGTTCGGCTTGTCAGCTACGATTTTTGGACCAATTTTCGCGCTCGTAAAATCGATCTATTGAAGCCGCGTGTACGTCCTTTTTTTTTTATCTTCCGTTTCTCTCTCCGACAGCGAGATCGGCAGCGTCGAAATTACGCGCTCGAGGATATTTTCTCTCACTGCGAAAGAAAAAAAAAAAAAAAATAAAAAATAAAAAACAGAAAAAAAAAAGAAGAAAAAACTTCGTAGTACGCTTTAAAACAGAATTCAACTTGCTGTCGACCGCTGGTCACATCGCGGCCCCCGCAAAGCGAGTAATGCCACGCAAACAGAAGGACAAAGGCGCGCGACGGGGAGAAAAAAAAAGAAACGAATCGTACACGTTTGCAATATTTTATTTTTTCACTTTTTCGTATATGCGACCCAGATCAATTGAAAAGTTTGAATATCCATGCTTTACAATAATCGTAATCCTAAGGATGTAAGAGAGAACACGTTGATGAAAAAAAAAAAAAAGGAAAAAATTCGTAGACAAAATAATAATAACTCCAAACGTATACGTGTATTGTATATCAACATATACACACATATGTACGTAGTGCGACATTGTAAATAATATTGCATATGACATTGCATATAAGATTCTTATGGAATTTTCGGCGATATTAGATCTAGACTTTTTTCTGATGACATTAGACGATAATAATAATAATAATAATAGTAATAATAAAAATAATAACAATAATAATAATAATAATAATAATAATAATAATAGTAATAAAAATGAATTATAATAATAATAATAACAATAATAACAAGAATAATAAGAATAATAATAATAATAAAAGAAAAAAGAAGAGAAAGAGAGAAAAAACGGAAAAAGAAGAGAAAACCAAACACGAAGAATAAGAAAAGACAAAGAATACATATTGAAAGGATGAAAAGGAAGAAAAATTGAGTGAGAACTCGAACGTTCGTAGTCATCTTATATAAATCGAAAAATAACTTTCCGGCGAGAGATTGGAGACGATAATCGCTTTTTTACTTTCTTTCTTAATTCCCGTGCAATCGTCCGATGATTCTTTTTTCCCCCGAAAAATATTAAGGCTGATATCGTAGCCACGAATATTAAACTTATTGATACAATTACAATGCGCCGAATCCGAGCGATTTAGGATTGAAAGAGCTTTTGGAATGCTA